>NW_004624836.1:1615243-1666230 GCF_000247695.1 Heterocephalus glaber | reverse complement strand
AGGAAAGAAGGGAAAAGAAAAAATATGAGAAAAGGAACAAAATGGAAACAAAGTCTTTGCAAATAGGGAAGGGTGGAGGGGGTGAAGGGAGGGCAGGGGAAGGGGAAAAATAAGAACCAAGATACATCATGTAATAGTACAAGATCCCAATTATGTATGTAAATGTATTTTATACCTAAAATGTACCAATAAACTTAATGGGGGAAAAAAAAAGAAAAGAAAAAAATGGAAATGAAACCTATGTAAATAGGGAAGGGTGGAGGTGGAGATGGGTGCACAGGCAATGGGTGAAAATATAAGAACCAAGATACATCATGTACAGGTAGAAGCACCCAATGATAAATATAAATGTGTTGTATACCTAAAATGTACCAATAAAAGAATTTAAGAAAAAAATATTCATTAATTGTGAAAATTTAGCAAAAGCTGCACTTGAAGGGCTGCTAACCTTATGCTGTTTTATTCAGTAGCACTAGTCGGTCTTTTTGTCATCACAATCTGATGCACTGTTCTTTTTACATATACGGGTCTTAGCATTATATTCTCTATCTTGTGTAAAAGTCATGGTTAAATTTAGTCTACAATTTCCCGTGGTTTAACAGTCAGTCATGTAAGAAACCTCTGTTCTCAATTACTTTTTTCAAGTTTTTAAACTATTTTCACATATTTATGCCTCCAGATGAAACTTTACATAATTTTGGTTGGTTCCCAAACCAGTTCTTTTGGAATTTTAATTGGGATGATGTTAAACAAATAGATTTAATGTGGAAATAATTTATCCAATTTTAATGTTTTTTTTCTTCCCTTTGTATTCTTCATTTGTATCTCTCTATTGATTTTTATTGATTTTTCCATAATAATCTTATCACTTTTTTGTTTGTGCTACTTTATGTCACTCTTGGTATTGTGTTTAGAATGTTTTTGTCTGCTGGTATTACCTTTTAATTGGCTGTTGTTATAAAGTAATCGGCTTTTGTTTTAATTACACTGAATTTTTAAATTTAGTTTGGCAGTTCTTTTTTAGTCCTGTAGCCTTGACTATTTAAAGAACTCTATCTCAGAATAATGTTAATTTCATCCCTCTTTTAATAGAGATGCTTTGTATTTATTTTTCGTATTATCATATTGAGTAGAATGTCTGGAACTACACTGCATTGATTATGTGCAATAGCCAGCACCCTTTGTTATGATTCACCATTTGTAATGATGCTGTTTATGTTGAACTTCAAGAGAATGCATTGTCTTGTTTTTAAATTTTTGGTGCATAGTTTAAAATAAGAAATGTTTTTGAATTTTACCAAATTTTATATATTCTCTTTGTATAGAAATAGTTCTTAATTTCTCAGTTACTATTATTGCTAAGTATTGCATGTTTATTTCCTTTCTACATGTCTCAGTTTATGATATTGTTTTATTTATGAATTTCTGAAGCTAACTGCTCCCTGAATTTTACTGAAATGACAGTGTTTAAGCATGTGGGTTTGACTGGGTAGTTTTGCTTCTAGAAATTGAGCAATAATCACTATCAGCAAATGATAAATGGCATCAGAAACAATAATTTTTCTCTTGACACTAGTGAAAGAATCTATAATACTGTCTCTCTTGATTTGGAATTTATAGACTTAGATCAGTAAAGATTGGTGCATATGAATTTCTTAAATTTCATAACATCTTCTCCAAGGTTAGTCCTTAGTGACTTATTATAGCTCTTGAATTTTTTATGAAAAATAAAATCTTTAAACGTTTTAGACTGCTGTGGGCCTAATGCTCTTACTATGAAGTTAAATATAAAAGCTAGGCAAATTGTGAGACATATGTACAAAGGAGTAATTGATCAGAATGAGTAAAATAAGGGACTATAAAATATAAATATGTGCACATGGCAACGGAAGCAGAATTAAGCTTATAATTTTAGATCTGTCACAGGTGCACAGAAGCTAAATAACTAATAGCAATTTTCACAGTAAGTATATTTCAAAAGATGAAAAATTTTAAATAGTTGAATATGTTAATATTTATTATACAGTTTTAGAATTCATACAACCTAAATCCTTATAGCACTCACCACCTGTACAGTTTTGTGTGTTTCCCAGCACAGGTATCAGTGAGAAAGAATCACTGAATGAATGATAAATGGCTTCTTTCTGAAAATTGTTCAGATTCTTTATGGAACACTTAACAAATGCAAAGATGAAATTTCTGAGTTCAGGAAAGACACACAAAATGAAAAACAACAATGTTAGGAGATTTAACATGTTTTCTACAAAAACAATTTTAAATATTTTAAGTTTTAAGCATGTTCTGACAAAGGATTTCATGAAGAGCTTGCTTTATGTAAGCATAGTTTATTGAATTGTCAAGATATTTGCTGATGTATTCATGCTGCTTTCAGAACTCGAAACCTTATAAATTCAAAAGAAAATGATAATTATTTCAGTTTCAAATACCAAGCGAAGTCAATTAAAGTAAAATTTGGCAATAGCGTGAAGTGGTTAGTAGTCTTTTTGTATATTTCTTTTTTTATTATAAACAATAGAGTAAATGCATTAGTAAATATTTTCAGTATTCCATAACTTTAATGCTGAAGCTATATTGTAAATATCCGACTTCTTATAACCAAGAATACTCTTTAACTGTTGTTTCTCACTCTTGACAGATCTTGGTCTCAACAATAAATTCGTTGGGGAAGTGTCTAATCTTCCAGCATTTATCAATGGCACGTTTGTTGAAACCTGGGAGAAATGTACAAAAAAGTGGCTTTTGAATTTTTGATGTATATGAAAAAATACATAAACTTGCTCTTCACTTTTCTCTGAACTCTATCTTCACTCTTTTCTATCATCCCAATAACAGGGCGAAAGAAGTGATAAATTGCTTACCTAGTAAAAGGTCTCTGCGGCGAAGGCGGAAGGATTTTCTGTTGTTGCAAAGTTGGTAAATGAAGCTGCCTAGGTTACTGACATCACGAATTTCTTCAACAGCAACCAGGTCTTCATGAACCACATAAGTACGAGTCAAGTATTTGCCACTCTGTAAATGAAAAAAAAATTGAAATGAGAAAGTCTTAAAAATATTATTTCAATTCCTACCTATAACACAGTTTTTAAAAATACACATTTTAGAGTAATTTTAGAATCACAGCATGTTTATTACTTAGCTTTATTTTTGATTTACATGTAAATACTAATAAATTTCAGTATGATATTACCACATATTCATACAATGTGGACTGATTAAATCTAAATTCACTTGATCCACTGGCCCACTACTCCCTTTCCAACTTTTATTAATATTTGTAACTATTCTACATTCAAGTAGTTGATTTTTAGCTTCCACATATGAAGGAGAACAAGAAGTATCTGTCTTTCTGTCTGGCATATTTTACTTAACATTATGTCCTCCAGTTCCATCCATTTTGCAACAGCATACTTTTTTATTCAAAAATTATTTCAAATAAATGAAATATTTTGGCTGAACTCATTAATTTTTCAGGATTAGGACACAAAATTATTTGGAAATGCTCATAGGAAAAATTGCCCTTCAAAATACGTACTGCAAGTTTGCCAAAGAACTCCACCAGATTCTTTGGAGGCATAACAATGGAGGTATTCAGGGGCATCAGATAGCAGTTCCCCAGGAGCAAGTCTAGGTAAGCAGTCATTCCCTGTTGTGGAGAGGTAAACGTTGAGTAAAATGGAAGTAGGGAGATAAATCTTTTTCAAAGGAGAAAGCGATCAACAGATAGAGGAAGGGGGGAGGGGAGAGAATGGAGATAAAAAAAAGTAATTAAGATGTGTTATGCACAACTCCACACAAGGAACATACACATTATGTAACATACTCATGTACTAATAAAGAAAATGATCTGAAAAAAGCAAGTTGAAAGTAAAAAAATAAAGAAGAGATCAACACCATAGATTTTTTGACCACCATTAGAATAAACAGCTATATTTTCCAAATTTAACTAATGTGTATTCAATAGCAAAACAATTAAAAGGCTTTGCTTCAAGTAGTGTACATTTGTGAATGAGCTTAATATTTGTCATAAACTAGAAAAAAAAAGAATTCTAGAATACCTCTAAGAATGAGAAACCCACCTTTTCAAAGTCATGAATGATTGCTGCAGGATCACTATCAGAGAAACTGGGAACAGGCACATCAATGATTGCAATGTTGTCATCCTCACGAATGTCAGCCTCCTCAGTTACAGGCAGGAAGTAAGGCTCTCCTCCACGAAAAGAATTTACAGGGTCCTCAGAATCAAAGAAGCACATCTCTCCATGGTAAATGGTGCTCTGAAAGACAAAAGAAAAGTTCAAACTTTCTAATATCAGTACCATGACATTTGAATAATTTCATACACTTAAATTTATTGTATTGTATGTGAAGCTGAGATTTGTTGATTATAATTGTCACTATGAAGAAAAATCAATCTTATGGACTGAAATGTAATTTGAAAACTTTCCTTAAATCCTCATTTCTCTGATGATAACCACAGAATTATTTAAATTGAGACTTAATATATAACAAGAAGTAATTCAAAATAGAATAAATTATAATTATTATTACCTTGGGTACGAAGTATTTGTAAATGCAGGCTCCACCAACAGTAAATCCTGCCAAGATGAATGAAAGGCCTAAGAGAGTAAGCATACATCTCTCAGAGGTGCCCTCATTTTCTTCGGTGGCAATTTGAAGCTCCTATTTATTAAAAATCAAAATAAAAAACCAAACCAGATTGTAGTTTTTGATATTTGTTACTTCATACAATTTATCTCCCTTGAAACCCAAGATATTCAAAAAGGTAGCAAGTCACCCTAGTCTAAAATCATTTCAGTACAACTTATGATCTCTAATAGAGGTGACAATATCTCCAATTATTAAAACCTTCCTTTCCAAACTCAAATACAGATATGAAGTAACTTCAAACTATGCACTCCTAGAATCACACTAAAAGTTATTCATTGATCCGTTACATTCTATTTCTATTTCAAAACACTTAACATAATATCTACTGTGAATAAATTTCTAATGCATTATACAGTATTGTTAACTGCGATATAGGCACCATGTGGTATAGCTACAGAGATAAATTTATGTCTTTTTAAATAAATTGAAGTAGTTACCTTTTAGACTTGTATAGTAATATATTCACCAACTTTCTGAAATATAATTATTCTTCATTACTATTTTTTGTAAATCACTTTATTTGCCAACTTAAAGGATAATTAGTATCTTTTGATTTGTTAACTAATTTTCAAAAGGCTGTTTTCTCAAAATTAGCCTTTAAAGGAAAACATTCTAAAAGAGGGGTATATGCTATTTCCTCTTATTTTAGAAATTAAAATATTGAAAGCAGAGTTATACTTCTTAATATCATCCAATATTTTACAGCTGTGTATTGCATCAGTGAAACAATTTTTACAAACCTTGGGTTAAAAACTAGATTTTAAAGTACAGATTTTCTACACACAAAATCTGCCTGTGTAATGGTGACTTTAATATACTACAAGCGCTGAGGATTTAGCTCAGTGGTTCCGTTGCCTGCCTCGCAAGCGCAAAGTCCAGAGTTCGATCTCCGGTACCAAAAAAAAAAAATAATAATTATAAAAAAATAAAATATAACAAAATAATAATTTTCTTAGGAATTAGAAGAAGAAAGGTCCAAAAGAAAGAAGTAACTGCTTAACTGTACCTTTCCCACTGCAGTGAACTGGAGGGCTTCCTAGTCTCTTTTTTGTAATTTCAATGTATTTCTCACCAGTATTAATACACAATGGCGACTAAATGGAGTCAGCAAATCTGGGACCTGATATTCCAAGAGTAAATTGCTAAGACAGGTATATGAATAGAATTGTTTTATCTTTTCTACAATTGACTATTTTTCATGACAACTACTGTAATGTCTATAAGATCTAACTAACTTTAAGGTAATTTGATGAAAATAAATGCATGAATTTGAAGTTAAAATAGAAAAAAAAAGTCAGACAATCATTTGATTTTTTTCAAAAAAAGATTTTTCATTAAAACCCAACATTTGATTTTCACATTTTCTCAGCTAAATTTATTTAAGTTCATTCCCTCCATTAATACTCTAAATTTGATGTCTTTGCTTGGCCCCAATAATTTTGATCTTTTAATTATTTTTATTAAAAATCTAAACTAAAATTAGCACTACAAAGACAAAATTTTAAATTTTGATTGGGAATCACCATAATCTAGAGCTGGAGGCTTATAAACTGTATTTTAGATAATTAAGTTTATATTCAGAAAGATGAAGTGGTTTGTTCTGTCACAAAATGGCTTAATTTGAAATTCTCAGGGGAATAATTTTTTTCTGGCAACTGAGACATGAAAAGATCAATTTACATTGTAATTTCATTTTGTTTTCCAATAATTCAGGAAAGTTATTATTAAGCAGGTTCTAAGTATGAAAGTCTCAATTCCATAAATTATCACTAACTAGTAGGACTAAGGGGTTTTTGTTATCATTTAAATTTGTTTTCAAGATCAGGGTTATGGAAGCCATTAATTAGCATAGCTTATTTCTCTCTGAGGAGTTATTTTAAAGTCATTGTACACCACCACCAACATAATATTCTATTATTTTCAACCTCTGATAATCTAATTGATCAATATATAACAATGTAGTGTGTTAAGTATTATTGTCAGTGTCCTATAGTGTTCAGCTTTGAATGTGGAAGCTTCCTCCAAATCTAAAAAAAGAAAAATAATTGAAGTGCAAATGATTTTTTGTTGTTATTGTTTATTCTACATTACACTATAGTCCTGGCTAAAGTATTACTTGCATATTAACTAAATCTATCTAAAAGTCATGGAGTTTTTGTAGGTGATAGGGAAAAGGGGGATTACTGGGTTGCTATATTTAACTGCTGGCATCTAACTAGGCCTCCCCAAAAATCTGACCATGTCTTTTACAAAATTAGTAGGACAACCACATAGTTTACCTTCTGTGATTTAATGAAAACCTCAATAATGCAAAGAGGTATTACTTTTGAATTTTAAAGTGTATAGTGCACAAAAGTTAGCTTGATTGCAAAGTTAAATATTGAAAGTTTCCTTATTAAAGGTTGTGCATAATCATACTAGCATTGAAAATTGTGTTCATAATAAAATTTTACTACATGGGTTCTCATTTCACTCATAGCACTTTTCAAATCTACACACTGAATGCAATAGTTAAAACTTTCTGAAGAGAACGAGTTAGGACAGATCACCTTGCAGAGTTTATAGAATCAAAGGAGAATATGGTTGCCTTTTAAAATTGAAATTTAACTGAAAAAATTTAGTAGTAGTTTACAAATCCTGCAAACATGGTAGGCATTTAAACTAAATTTAAAAATAGGACAAAATAAATAGATTTTAACTTTTTGGGGGGATAACTTCCCCCTGTTCCTGGCAAACTTGGTAGTTTAAATTGCAGCACTAGACATGCTTCAGAACTCTATATGGGTGAAGTAGTATATTGCTCAACAAGAAATAGCTAAAGGAAAAGGAATAAAAAAGTATCCTGAAATTTATTTTTACATAAGAATTTTTCCTTAAGGAAATGCCACTCTGAAAACACACAAGATTTTTACAGTAAGAGGGCACAGTGAGCGCCCAAAACTCGAATTAAGACCAAACAAAACTGTAACGGCTCCTTTACCTAATGCTTAATGCCTCCTATGACCAAGGGAAAAATTGACAATACACGCACACATGCACACTTGTCCCAATCTTTGTAGCTGGGAATTGAACTTGACCTTTACCCCCGCTCTAGCTCTCCAAATAGCGATCCTAGAAAAACTTAGATTTATCTAATTTCACCCACGTCAAAAAGAATGAAAGAAAACTTAAGTCTCTTGATATTACTCACCCCTTCTGTATGCTCTGCCTATGTACTAGCTATATCCCTGGAGCTGGGGACAGCGCAGATTGTCTCTGGATACCTAACCCCCACCTGTTCCCCAGGTGAAAATGAGATCAAGTTCCAAGGAATCTCCTCAAACTCCTTCCAACTTCTCTCAGGGATAAGCGGTATGAACTGGAATCCTCAGAAAATGAAGGGACTCGCAGTGGGGAATGGGGTATGGCAGGCAGAAGGTGGTCAGAGCAGACTAAATAGGGAGACAAGGCAAACCCAAGGGACCATGTAAAGAGGCCTAACACCAGAGTCAAGAACTTCTGGGCAGCCTGCGTTTTGTCGTCTTCCACATGTCCCCTTTTCTCCCCTTCACACACCCCATTTTCAAATCCTAGCAGGCAGAGAGGGCCACACTGGGAACAGATACCTTGCCGGTCAGGATCTGTGCTCTAATCGTGCGGCTCACCAGGACCTCCACGTCTTGCCGTGACTCCTCCTTCTGCACCCCTGAGGGGGTGTTGAAAGCGATTTTCACCATAGTGAATCTTCTGGCTGCGCAGTAAGGCGTGGCTGGATTCAGCGTCTTAGGCTGCAGGTTACAGGAGATCACACTTGCCCAAACACTACCTACTTTCTCACCAGTCTGCCTAATGTGACTGCAAACACAGGTCTGGGAATACTTATGGGGCACTCCCAAGATTGATGAGAGACTGTGGGCGGGCCCAGGGAGATGCTGGGGTGGGGGATGGCTCGAGTGCTCCAGTGGGGAGGGGTGGGAGTATGGGATGGTAAGTTGGCAGTGAAGAAGAGGAGGGGAAGTGGAGTCCATGGCCTGCTGGGGCTAAATGTTCCTCACCTGCACCCCATGCATGCTCCCACCCATCCTCTGCACCCTCAGATAAGAACAAGTCAGGAAGGAAGCCTGTGGTGTACTGTCTTTTTCTGCCTTCATCTAGACCACAATAGCCCCTGACTCTTACTCTGTTTTCCCAAAGTTGTGCTTGGCCCCCTGCAAGGGCCGGATAGTAACTTGGCACCAACCCCAGCTTCCTGAGCTCTGTACCCACACCCACCTAGGCCCCAAAAGCACAATTCTGTCAGTGTTCTGCACCTTTATAATAATATTTTCTCTTTAAAGAGCACCTAGAAGCTGGTTTATAGTTACTTGGTTCATTCTCTCAAAAGTTATTTTTTCTTGGGCTGGGGATTTAGCTCAGTGATTTTGCTGCCTGCTGCGCAAGAGCAAGGACTTGAGTTCAATCCCCGGTACCAAAAAAAAAAAAGTTATTTTTTCTTTATTGCATTGAAAGATGGGACTCCTGTCTCCTCATGTTCTCACTTTGCAGAAAGATCATGGGGTTACAGAGAAAGGTGGAAATCTCAAAATGAATCAGTAAAGTAATACAAATTTTTTTCACTCTTTCTGGTCAGAGAAACTAGAGGAAAGTCTTAGCTTAGTGGCTGTTTCTTGTAAGCTACCAACTATGAAGCCTACAGGGAAAAACAACGGTGTGTGTGTGTGTGTGTGTGTGTGTGTGTGTGTGTGTGTGTGTGGTGTGCATGCATGCATGGGTATGTGTACCTATTTTTTTAGGGAGAGAGGGGATACAAAATTTAGCCAGATGCTAATGCAACTCTAAGGTGGAAAACAAAACAAAGCAAATCCCAATAACTTTAAAGCAGCTGAGTAAGAAATCATTATTGGAAAATTCACATGGGCACCTAGGGTAATCGAGCTATTTCTCCAAAGTCAGTCCTCCCAGATTAATGATACTGATAGAGAACCTCATCATATGAAATTCAGGCTGCAGAGGTTGATGATTGTGAATTGTGGTAAAGAGTTTATAAATCGTCCTGCTGAAGAAGACAGAAGAGGATTCTCTTATGTGAAGACAATAACACAAAACAAATCCCAACAAAACGAAACACAGAATTTTCAAGGGAATTCCCCATCTACCCATCTGTTTAGCTAAAGAGGTTTGAATATGGGAAGAAGGCCTACTCCTCTGTCCAAAAAATTCCAACTTGAAGTCTTTCCCACTGAGGTTTCCTTCACTCTGAAGCCCTCTCCTATCTCTGCTGTGGGAGGTTTGTGAAGACTGCCTTCATTTTCTCAGATAAGTCACAGATGTGAAAATGGATAAAGGTGAACAGCAAGGACCCCATCCTTACATAAGACCAGAACCTCATGAAGCAGGATGTTTGATTTTGTTTAGAAACATTAGCATTTTGTGTTCTTTCATTTATTTTTACTCCAAGTCAGGCTATTATAATTTCACACTTGTAAGGCAATCTTTAGTGTAGGCAGAGGAAATCTTCCTAGTATTTTTCTCTTTACAGTTACTTTCTTTTTCAGAGCACCTTTATGACAACTCAGCTAGAATCTGTGCTACTTTGACTCTATGATCCACACTACATGCATAGCTAAATAAATGGTTGATCTTACATATTTATCTATGAAGTGCAGAATGATGGGCCAGATTCCAATATATTACCTTAGTATATCTTTTATGAATATAGGTAGGAGAAGCAGGAAATGTTTCCAAAAGAATAGACCCAAACTCTGATAGCAACAAAGGGAATATATGATCAGTTGCTGAATATATAATCTTAAGTAATTCACTTCATCTTAGGCTTCATTTTCCAACTGTGTATCTTGCTGCTATGGGGATATGTAACAATTCAGGTGGAAATACCATTTAAATTATTAGGAAAACAATAAAAGAGAGAAATGGTTGGGTATCCTAGGGTTATTTAGTATATAACATAACCCATGTTTTAAGCTGATAAAAATTATTTCAACTGTCCTTTAGCTTCTAGAGCTGCTTAAGATCTCATGGTATCTGAATATAATTCTTTTTATTAAAGTTCAAAATTTTAAGAATGGTCTCATATATTGACATATAGCTAAAATTCTGAATTTGAAGAATTTGTCTGTATTGAATTTGGTAACACTACATCCCCCTTCCAGAATTCCACCCATACCTCTCTAGGATCTTGCCACCACTGAACATATGTGATTCAGGCATTGTCCCAAGTTAGCAGATATCATCCCTACCCTCTCTGTATACACAGGTAATATCTGTGTTAGATCATAAAGTAGCCACAGTACCCATTGTTAAAGTCCATTTCAGGAAGGGCAAGTAATGCCTGTATTTTTTAAAATTTCAAAATATCAGCTCCCACATGTTCATTTGGATGAAGCAATAGTAAACATACTTTCATCTAATAAAAATGGATCTTATTTGTTGTTGTTGTTGTTGTTGTTTGAGAAAGAGTCTTGCTATGTAGTTCAGGCTGGTCTTGAACTCATGGCAATCTTCCTGCCTCAGCCTCCTAAGTACTGGGATTACAGGCACGTGCCACCATGCCCAGAAAAATGGATCTTATTGATTAATCTTTTTCTTATATTCTCTCTTTCCCAGAAAAAACTGCTCATTTCTTAGAATCAATTTCTCTCACTTACTTGTTTTTGGAAACCTTGGGGATCTGGTTGTCATGCTAAATTCAGCTCACATTGCAAATCATGTCTGAATGTACACCATTCAAGTTTACATGAATTTCCTGTTCTCAAATTACAGATGATGACTAAATTATTATAACTTGCATTGAATGGAACACAGCATACAATTGCATGACTAGCCATAATGTCAACTTTGTGTGAATGATATGCTGAAATTACCACAGATTCAAGGATGCAAAGCTGAAGCTATTAGGAACATCTGTGACACCATTTCTCTCATGAATTCATTTACTCATTTATCAAGTATTTACCAAGAATGTACTATATGCCTTCTACTACAATCACCATAGAAATACAGTGATAATCAACAGTTACAACACACATCACTTTGTCAATGGCAATAACATACATGTCACAGGTTCTTCAGTATTTGTAGTGAGAACACTGGCCCTATTCTGTGGAGTAGAGGGCAAAGAAACTAAAAATAAGCAGAGTTGTCCCACCTACTGTCAGTGCTACTGGAAATATTTAAATCCCTAGCTTGCTTGTTACAGCTTTACACCTAGTCCTCTATTGAAGAAAATTAATTTTTCAGAAAATGAATTGAGAAATCAATTAGGAGGCACTCATATATTCCAGGTGAGAGGTGATAGACTATACTGTGGAAGGTGGTGTTAGCTATGAAGATTCCATTTTAACTTTACCCTCCACCGTAAAGGACAAGATATCAGCTCTGGGAATACTCTGTCCCTGCCAAGCCAAATGCTTATCTTTAAAGATTGTCCTGTGCCATGATGAATGTTCTTTTACCCAGAGATATAAAGAACTAAAAGAACAGGGAAATTCTAGAGAATGGGGAAATTCCAAAGAAAAGAGAAGTGGGTGTTTCTGTATCAAGGCCAGGACTAAAAATAGCCACAGCCTGTTCAGTGTATAAAAGATCCAGGAAAAATAAACTTGGGCTCTCAGTCTCTCTGGGAGCCCTCCCGACTCTATCTCTGTGTCTTTCTTTTTCTTCATCCTCACTCCCCCATTCAGGTGCTGTTCGACAAGTGATGGCGGGCTCCTTCACTATACTAATGATTGAGATACTGCAAATAAAAAAACAACTTCCAAAGAGGTTTAGGACTCCTACTTTAAAAGGCTTGATGCTAGAAAAAAGGAGGAAAATTAGGATGCTTATATGCATATATGAAGGGGAAAAATGAGGAAAAAATTTTGTTTTGAATGATTGGAAATCAGAAACTTGAAAAATGGTAGTGCCCCTGGTAATTATACTAAACATTTATTGTACACCAAAAATTATGGTTTTGGCACTAAGACCTTTAAATTGATTACTTATTATTTTTAAAAATTAATTTAATGGGGGCCGGGGATTTAGCTCAGTGGTTCCAAGCACCTGCCTCAAAAGTGCAAGGTCCCGAGTTTGATCCCCGGTACCAAAAAAAAATTAATTTAATGGTACACTTTTGTTATACACAATGATCATATTCATCATAGAGAATTTTTACCTGTACATAATGTATCTTTATACTTCTTTTTTCCCCATTTCCCTCTAGTCCATTCAACCCTTCTTCCCCTCCTTTCTATCATTTTATTCTTTAAGTCAACTCTGGAAAACATTATTTTGTGCCCCCTTCATTTATGAGTAATCTGAATTTATGAGAAGTAGATAACTTTCCCAAAGTCAAATTCTATCTCAGGTTACCTGATTCCATTATTTCTATTCTAAACTATATTGCCTTCATGGCACCAAAACATGAAAATATCAAGAAGGGAATGGTTTTGAAAGTGGAAAAAATAATTTGTATATTATTTAAGGCAATAAGGGGTGAATTGCCTGCCTATTTTTTAAAACAGGGATTCTTGCTTAAGATTTTGATTATTATTAAGTGCATTTGGAATCCATTTAAAAGTTTCTCTCTTACTCATGAAAATGTACTACTCATCCTGAAGCATTTTTTCTGTGTTCTGCAGCTGTGTATGCTTCATTGTTGTTCATAGCAATTCTTGGCATCACTTGACAATTGGCTTTGTCAGACATCAATGACACTAGCCTAAAACCTTCAACCCAAGAGGAATGTTTAAAGGAAGCTGAGTGAGGTTACACCAGAATGAGATACCTTTTTAGCTGCCATGTACAGTTTTCAGGAGTGGGTAAGTAAGCATTTCACAGCCAAACTAAATTGAACATTTTATTAAAGCTTAAAAGCTTGAAAGTTAAGTTGGGAAATAAAAAGTTCTAATTCAGAATGAACAATGACATTTGTGTCATTAGCAATTTTTATTTTAAAATGTCATTACTCTAATCTTCCCTATTTAGTACCATCTTTTAAATTATATATCTCAGTGTCAAATGTGAGGAAAGAAACCAGTGTTTATAATAGTATAATTCACAATAGAAGCAGTCTATATGTCCATCAATAGATAAATGGATAAAGAAAATATGGTGTCTATGTAATGGAATATTACTTGGCAATAAAGAAAGATAAATACAAGACATTTGAAGAAAAATAGATACACCTGGAAAACATAATGTTATGTGAAATAAGTCAGACACACAAGCTTAAATACCATATGGTTTCTCTTATTTGAGTAATTTAAAGTACAAATAAAGAGCAAAATAAAAGATTAATAAAAGGAATCAAGGAGATAGATCTTTTGCAAATGGGAAGGGGTCTAAGAGACCAAGAGTAAGAGGAGGGGGGGAAGAGAAGTGGATGTAAAAAGATTTAAGATATATCATGAACATATAATAAATACCCATAATGAATGTAAACAATGTATGTGATTCAACAGCAACTAAAAGTACTAATAATAACAGTAATAATGAAAATGGGGAAAAAAGGTGTAGAGACAGGAAGGGAGAAGGGTGGGGAGGGAAAAGGTAATAAAAAAATCAAGCTATGTTAATAACATGTACCTACCCCTTAAGATGAAGCTAAAGTTTATGTACTGAAAATATATACTAATAAAATCAAACGAAAATATTAAACCAATACTATAATAAATGTGCTGAGACTATGAAAAGAGTGTGATTCTGCTACTCACAGTATTTTTTTCCAAAGATGACTTCATGCAAGAAAAACTTTAGAATTCCAAATCTGCATTTCAAATGCAACTAAAAATCTTCCAAGAAGTTCAAAATAAAGAAAACCACATTGTTCTTACATTTATGTAGGAAATTCAACAAAGCCAAGAAATTATTCCACTGTGTAAGCCAGCTTTCTGCCAACTGTGACAAACCATCTGAGATAATAAATCAGGGAAGACAAAAGTTTCATTTTGGTTTCACACATTTCAGTCTGTGGTCACTTGGATGGCCCCATTGATTTGGGTCTGTGGCAGCATAGTACATCATGGATTAAGAGCATGATGGAGGAGGGTTATTCACCTCATGGTGACTGGGAAGAAAGGAGACATAGAGGAAGAGAATAGGCTGGGATTCCAATATTTTCTTCAAGATCACGCCTCCAATTATGTAAGTTTCTTCCACTGTGTCTCACCTCCTAGAGCTTCCATCACCTTCCAATTATGCAAAAGACTGGGAACCAAGGCTTCAACACAGACCTATGGGACACATTTAAGATCCAAATCAACCAGGGCTACAATTTTTCCCACTGTTACTTTCTCTACTTGTCTTCTCACTGTTACTTTCTCTGCTTGTCTATCTCTATTTCTCTCCTTTTGTCTGCTACTCCTTGCTGTGTGTGTGTGTGTGTGTGTGTGTGTGTGTGTGTGTGTGTGTGTTTTAGGGGACATAGTCTCTTAAGTCTTGTTTCTCTAAATCACACAACCATCTTGGATATCCAAAGAGATTTTTAACTGGAAACCTCCAAATCAAATCTGTCATACTTTGTATGTTGATGCTATATAGCACATGGTAGTACAGTTCTTCTCATAACCTACTCCACTATAAACTGAAAGAATATTGGCATTACTCTTAGTCCTTACATTAATTTCTCTGTTTTATGAGTGGTGTCTACTGAGTTCATAGTTTTGGCTTGGGATCCTGGAGGAAAATGTGAAGAACCACTTTTAGAAGACAAATTGAAGTTTTTGTGTTTCTGAAGTGACAACAGAGATTGTGGAATTCACTTTTGCTGAGCATGAAGCAGGTTTGTGTAGTGATACTATTTTAAATAGTATCTTGCTGTATCACTCGGTGCTTACTAAAGAAACAGATTTAATGCAAGATATACAAATATATAAGATCTTACAATATTGGCTTACAATAGCTACCCACAGAGTTAGATGTGGAAGAGTGCAGAAGGTCTGTCTGCTCACTGGAGATCTGAAGGATCCACTCGAAGGCCTAGGGCTCACTGTGGTGTCCCATGCAAGTCCATACCAGGAGGCCAAAGGGTCTGCAAAGGGAGACTGAATGGTCATTGCCGGAGGCTGAAGGGTCTATTCCAGAAGGCTGAAGACATCGTCTAAGGTGAAGGCAAAGAAGACTGAAGCTCCTTTGAAGAAACAAAAGCAATCCTTCCTTACTGATTTCCCTTTTATACCATTATGGTAATAATCCTCCTTAGGGTGAATCTCCCACATCCAGAACTATGCTGAGCCAATTTAGCTGGGTATCTCTTACTTACGTTGACACAATCAAGTAACTATCATAATCCACACCTTATAAACTTGACAATCAGACACATTTTTTTAAACCTTGGTCTCCAGATAAAAAGACAAGTGCACAATTATATCTAACATGTTATAACTATCTTGCATACAAACAGAAATGCACTAATTTCCTCCCCAGAATAGAAGACAAGTTTTCTTTGGGTGATGCTTACTCCTAACATTTCATAACTTTTATAATATAGATTTAACAAAATTTAAGGCCCAATATTAAGTCTATCAACATTATGTTACATTGGGAGCATATTAGGAGAGAACTATTATAATTACAATCTTCATTTCTGTTGCTGATCATGAGGTCATAGATGGTATTTAGAAATACCTTCTTCTACTACCCATTCTGTATTCCCTTGGACTTCAGCAAGCACCTCAGCAGAATTTGGTTCTTTCTTTAGTGGGGTGGCCTATACCTTCATTCTTCAACCTTCTGGACCATTTGTCATTCTGCCTGGATTGAGTTCTTGTAGTTTCCCATTGACTAAAAACAGGGCATGGTAATACTAGGAGGCACCCTAAAGGATCTCCTGCACTCCAGGTATATTCTTTCTTTCTTCCATTGTGGAATAATAGTCTAATTTCTCCTTGATAGTCTGGGTCAATCACTACTGCCAACACTGTGACTCCTAATTTAGCTTGTTGCCTCAGAAGCATAAGGAGTCCAAAATGACCATGGGGGAGTCTTAGCTTGCAGTTCAATGATATCATTGTTGTGCTTCCCTCTACAAGCCTTCTGTCCTCTGGAATTAAGTCTTCTAAGCCAGCAGAGCATAAAGTCACAGGAACAGTAAGCAAAAATTTTGCTGGTGGATCACTGGAAGTAATGGTAAGTGCTACCATTTGCACTCCCACCCCTTGATTCCTGGACCCCTGAATCCTGCCTATGAGAGAAACAGTACTATATAGTGGATATACATCAATGCATATACAATCTTTTGAAGAACCTTGCCCCAGCCCTGCAAGCTATTAGCACCTAGGTGGCACTGAAACTGTGTCTTCAAAAAGTCATTCCTATCTTTCTAAGAATCCAATCACTTCTGGATTGTGAGGAACATGGTAAGACCAGTGAATTCCATGATGGTGGATAAGGCATTCTGTGAGTCCACAGATGGTAGATTTGGCAGAAGGATTACATGCAGAGAGGATGAATCCATATCCAGAATAAGCGTCTATGCCAGTAAGGATAAAGTACAGTCCTTTTCCGTGATGGATGCAGTCCACTACAGTCAAGCTGCCACCGGGTCACATGCTGATCACCCTGGGGAATGGTGCCATACTGAGGACTCTGGTGGTTTCTGCTGCTGAGATATTGAGCATTCAGCAGTAGCTATTGTAGCCAGATCAGCCTTGGTAAGTGGAAGCTCATGTTGTTGAGCTATGCATAACTTCCATTACTGCCACCATTGCCACTTTGTTCATGAGCCCATTGGACAATTTCAAGGGTGAATGAAGAAAGAGGTTGATCACTATCTGCAGAGAAGGTCATCTTATGCACTATATTGCTAAAGTCCTATTCTGTTGTGGTCACTTTCTGGTGTCTGTTTGCATGAGATACAAATATTTTTATATCCTTTTCCCATATGGAGAGGTCTATTCACATATCTCATCCCCAGATTTCTTTGTCACCAATTTTCCTCTCATTTTTCTTTCAAGTTCCTCACCATCCAAACAGACCACTGGCTACAGCCCATGAATCAGTATACAGCCACATATCTGGCCTTTTTTTTCCTTCCAGGCTTTGCCCACTGTGAAGATTTCACTTCACCCCTGTCATTCAGAGATGTCTTGGAAAGGGGCCCTAATGCTGCAGCTTTCCACCTGTGGGTGGTACATGCATAAGGTGCAGAACCATCCATTAACCAGGCCCTAGCCTTCTCTTCCTCTGACAGCTGATCATATGGTATACCTCATGAGGCCATAGGCACATACTGGGAAACAGAAGGCAATATAACAGGAGTAGAAACCATGGCTATCTGGACAACTTCTTCTTTGTGTAACTTACCTGTACCCTCTCAATGTCCTTGGGCTAGATCAAGTATATACCCTTTCCATTTAATGATAAAATGTTGCTGTGCATGTCCAACCTTATGACTCATTGGATCAGAAAATACCTAGCTTATGACAGGCAGCTCAGGTTGCATGGGAACCTGATGTTTCATGGTCAAGCACTCAGTTTACACTAAGGCCCAGTAGCAGGCTAAGAGCTGTTTTTCAAAGGGAGAGCAGTTATCTGCAGAAAATGGTGGAGCTTTACTCCAAAAACTTAAAGGTCTCTACTGCAATTCATTTATGGGGGCTTGCCAGATACTCCAAATAGCATCTCTACTTGCCACTGTCACTTCAAGTACCATTACATCTGCTGGATCATATGTCTCCACTGGCAGAGCAGCCTGCACAGCACCCTGGAGCTGTTGTAGAGCTTTTTCTTGTTCTGGGCATCACTCTAAACTAGTAGCTTTCCAAGTCACTCAGTAAATGGGCCAGAGTAAAACACCTAAGTGAGGGATGTGTTGCCTCCAAAATCCAAATAGGCCTGCTAGGACTTGTGCCTCTTTTTGAGTTGTCCCAGAGCTGATGTAACAGCTTATATTTTACCTTAGAAGGGATATCTCTACATGCCCCATACCACTGGACTCCTAGAAATTTCACTGAGGTAGAAGGAATTCAAATTTCACATAGATTTATATCCCATCCTCTGGCTCTCAAATGCTTTGCTAATAAATCCAGAATGGATGCTACCTCTTGCTCACTTGATCCAATCAACATAACATCATTAATGTAATTGACTAGTGTGATACATTGTGGGAGAGAAAGGCAATCAAGATCCCTGAGAATTAAGTTATGACACAGGGCTGGAGAACTAATACAATCCTGCGGTAGGACAATGAAAGTGTATCGCTGGTCTTTCCATCTCAAAGCAAATTGTTTCTGATGGTTTGTATGGATAGATATGGATAAGGCATTTTCCAAGTCAATAGCTTCATACAAAATATCAGAGGATGTGTTAGTCTGTTCAAACAAGAACATCACATCTGGTATAGCAGCTGCAATCTGAGTTACCATATGATTTGGTTTGTAGTAATCTCCTATCATTCTCCAAGATCCATCTCTCCTCTGCAAAGATTACATGGAAGAAAGACTACCTTGTATTAGTGTTGAGTTCCAAAAAGGTGACTTTTGTGAGGTGGAAGAAGGGAGTATCACAGATGTTACATACCTCTCTGAATCAGATATCCACAGAGGTTTCTGTTTTCTCAGCATAAGCCAGGAGTGAGGAGATGCTGAACATCTTTTCAGTCTCAACTTCAAATACTTCTTTCCTTCAGATTTTCTATCTACTCTGTTGACATTTTCACTTCAATTTTATTTTTCTATCTTCTTTACATATATGCTACATACGGGCTGAGGCAAACTGAACCCATAATTTTTTTTTAGGCAATAACCTTTATAGTACAGCCTCAGTGGCAAATTGCTATAAGGTTAAGAACTGGGTTAATAAAAAGAGAAAATGAATTGGTTTATGTGTGTGTATCTTTAACATTTAAATGTCTCTGTTGAATTCCCCTTGAATTATTGGCAGTGTTCAGATTATTGCTTGTTACAAAGAGGCTATGATTGAGCTTAAACTAGTAGTGTAACGATTTTTTATTATTGATCATTATTTTTCTCTGCAAAGAAACAAGAAGAAAAATGAGGGATAAGAATTAGAATTGAGGAGTATTGTACTCCCCATACTATCTCATTTCTTCAATCTACCAAGTAACAAATGTCTACTGAACTTCTTTTATGTGCTCAGTTTTGTTTTATGTAGAAAATACAGGAATATGAAGCATACCATTTGCCCCAAAGATGTTTAAAGTGTTCAGCAATAAAATAATAATATATACCATCTATATAGAATGACATAGGTTTTATAATCTTTATTTAATTTGATAATTTAAAATATTGATATTCATTTGAGCAGAGTTTATCACCATATTTAGGTATGTGAAGACACTGAGGTCATAGGTGTTCAGATGAAAATGTGGCAGATTTTAGTTTGGAACACAAATATCTTAACTTCAATTTCAGTGTTCTATCCACAACACCATGCTACTTTGAGATATAGCAGGTACCCCTGCCTTTCACCACAAGCACCACATATCATCAGTAGCAACTTGAATATATGACCTTAGTGATTACCAGATGAGGTTTCCATCTCCCCAAGAAATTTCATGTAAATCAATATCAACAGCATAAAAATTTCTAAGCTAGAACATGCAAAATGTTTCTGAAAAAAATTGCACATGTGATCATGAGGACATTTTGCTTATCATTACAATACAGCTACACTTAGCCCAGTGGACATGCAATGTTTCTTGGCTTGAGAAAGAAGAAAAAAATTTCAACCTTGCTGGATTTATTAACAGTGAACACAATCTATCCAGAAGGTTTATTCAGTCAGTGCTCTTTATCACTGCCCTGATCTTTGAGCAGTCTGGAGTAATGATTATAAGAATAGATTCTGGTGTCTTTTCTGTTTATTAGCAGACTGTCCTTGTTGCCTCATTAACTAGAGTCATATGTTAATTCCCAAATCAATTGTTGGCAAAGGGAATGAAATCCTCATGATTGGTATAACCTATTCAAAAGTCTAAGAAATGAATAAAGACCAGGCTTTTCAGGGGAAAGAAAAACCAGTTTCCTATAAATCAAAAGAAGAATGATAACCAACAATACATGTATAATTCTAACTAAAATAAAATAAGAAAAGAAAAAAGTAAGCAAAGAGAAAAAAAGGAGAAAAGAGCTTGCATAAACATCTAATGAAATCCTACAGAGCCTTGTCTTTATCAGTAAATCATTAGAACTTTGTGAATTTCAAAACAGAGAAGCCATGAATAAATCTTTCTTTTAGAATTGAGGTTTGGTCTCTCCATTTTGTATATGAAACACACTCATTGTAATAGTGCTTCTATTATTTGACATAAAATATCTTTGGTTATTCAAATAATAGGCCTTGAGTGCTTCCATATTTATACCCACCACTGTAAGAAATACATATTTAGATGGAAAAATGTAAAATAAGTTCAGCTTCTGAAAAATATTTCCAAAAAAGTTTTCATATTTACAGTTACAGTTACAGTTTCATATTTACAGTTCAATAACTTTAGATAAAATTTCCACATTGTTTCATATATTTATTTGCCATTTGTACTTCTTCATCTGAGAAGTGTCTATTCATTTCGGATGCCTATTTTTGGAGTAGGTCTTTAAATTTAGGGGTTCTGATTTTTTGGGTTCTTTATATATTCTAGATATTAGTCCTTTGTCTGAGGAACAGTTAGCAAAAATTTTTTCCATTCTGTAGGTTGTCTTTTCACCCTGTTTGTGGTTTCTTTTGCTGGGCAAAAGCTTTTTAATAAGATGAGATTCCAGTTGTTTATTCTTTGTAATATTTCTGGTGTGACTGGGGTTTTGTTCATGAATATGCCTACTCCCTGTTTCTTTTTAACACAACAGAGTACTACTCTGCCATAACAAATGATCAGCTTGAGGCATTTCTAGTTAAATGGATGCACCTTGAGATCATACTCTTAAGTAAAATAAATCAGGTACATATGTGTAAACATTGCATTGTTTCTCTGGTGTGAAAAACCAGAAGGGTAAGTAAGGACCAAAATACATAATAGATTGTGAAATGGAAAGAAAATATTCAGATGGGAAGAGGAACAAGGGAAGGAGGAAGGAGGAAGGAAGGAAGAGAAAAGAAAAAGGAGAATAAAAGAAAGAAATGGAAACAAAGCTTTTGTAAATAAGAAGGGGAAGAAGGGTTGACAGGAAGGGAGGGGATTGGGGAAAAAAGAAGAAGATATACATATACATATATATATATACAAGATATATCATGTACAGGTACAGATTCCCTATGATGAATGTGATCATTATGTATATCTAAAATGTACCAATAAAATTAATTTTTTAAAAATCTCCACATTGGATTGCACAACAGTCCATTTAAAAATTATTTTATTTTTTGTTTTATGAAAAGACAACAATATGAAATTTTGACCAAAATTTTCTGCTTTATTTTGTTTTTACTTACTTGAAATAAGTTGTGATTTATTAATCAAAGCCAGAATTAAGATACAAAATGCTCAATTTGGCTTTAAAATCAGAATGTATAAAAGTGGCAAAATTTCAATTATTTGTAGATAACATTGAAAACATCTTCTGCTTGTGTTTAATTTCATTACCTAGGGAAGGAAAAACTTTTGCTCCTACAGTTGGCTTAAATTTATTAGCCTAATATTCTTTCGCCTCCACTCCTTTTAACTATAGTTCAGTGGGGAAAAAAAGATTGAGTGACAAGGAACAGGCAGAGACCAAAATCTTAAGGACTCAGAATGCTGTATCTAAAAAAAACAAAAAATCATCTAATCTAGGACAGGTGATTTAACTATAATTGGATTAAAATAGGATCTTTCATATGTTTATTTGCTGCTTTTACTTCTTTGTCTGAGAAATGTCTGTTCATTTCAGATGCCCATTTTTGAATTGGGTCTTTGAATTTAGGGGGTCTGATTTTTTTCAGATCTTTATATATTCTAGATAGTAGTCCTTTGTCTGAGGTACAGCTGCTAAAAATATTTTCCCACACTGTAGGTTATCTCTTAGCTCTGGTGGTGGTTTCTCTTGCAGTGCAGAAGCTTTTTAATAAGATGAGATCCTAGTTATTGATTCTTTGTGCTAGTTCCCGTGCTACTGAGGTTTCGTTCATAAAGTCTTTTCCTATGCCAATGTCTTCAAGAGTTCTACCTAACTTATCTTCCAGCAAGTTTAGTGTTTCTGTTTTAATATTTAGATCTTTAATCAACTTTGATATTAGTTTAGTGCATGGTGATAGATATGGGTTTAGTTTTAATCTTTGGCAGGTTGAAATCCAGTTTTTCCACCATTTATGAAATAGGCTATCTATTCTCCAGTGAGGATGGTTGGTTCCTTTGTCAAAGATGAGGTGGCTGAGTATGTCTGGAGTTGTTTCTGCATCTTCTAATCTATTCCACTGATCCTCAGGTCTGTTTATTTGCCAGTACCCTGCTGTTTTTATCACAGTAGCTTTGTTCAACATCACTGGTAATTCCTAGAGATGCAAATGAAAACAACAGTGAGATTCTACCTCACCCCAGAAAGAATGGCTGCTATCAAGAAATCAACCAATAACAAATGCTGGCGGGGGTATAGGGAGAAAGGAACCCTTCTCCATTGTTGGTGGGAGTGCAGACTGATGAAACCACTGTGGAAATCAGTGTGGAGATACCTCAAAGAGCTAGGCCTAGAGGTCAATTTGACCCAGCTATTCTCCTGCTGGGTATCTCTCCAAAAGAATTAAAAGAATCATACCACAGTGATATGTTTGCACCCATGTTTATAGCAGCACAATTTGTAATAGCTAAAGCTTAGAAACAGCCCAAGCGCCCATCCACTGGAAACCGGATAAAGAAGATTTTTTAAATAAAATGGAGCACTACTCAGCCATAAAGAATGAGAAACTAGAGACATTTATAGCTAAATGGATGCACATTGAGGCCATACTTTTAAATGAAATAAATAGGACACACATGTGTAAATAGAGAATAGTTTCTCTAATGTGAGAAACTGAAAGTGTAAATAAGGATTAAAATGATTAAAACGAATAATTGATAATTTGAAATAGGAAGAAAAGGTCCAAAGGGGTAGGAGAAGTGGGAGAGGAAGGGGAAAGGAAAGAAGGGAAAGGAAAAATTATGAGAAAAGGAAAAAATGGAAACAATATCTTTGTAAATAGGGAAGGGTGGAGGGGGGAAGGGATTACAGGGAATGGGGAAAAAATAAGAACCAAGATACATCATGTACAGGTACAAGAACCCAATGATAAATGTAAATGTATTGTATACCTAAAATGTACCAATAAAAGAATTTAAGCCAAAAAATAATAAAATAGGACCTTTCTGCAATTTCTTTTCGTTTTCTGGGACTGGGTCTTCATAAGTAGCCCTGGCTGGTCTCAAACTCTTTTTTTTATTGGTACAGTACATGTTTGTAGTTCATAATGATTATATGTAGTACATAATGCATCATGAGGAGTTGGTACATGTACATATTTCTTAATTATTTTTAACCCCTTCCTCTCCTCCTCATTTATTTATTTACTTATTTATACATGTTTGTAGTACATGATAATCACATTCGTCATAGGGAATTGGTGAATATACAAAACACTTCACAATTCCCCTCCTTTTAAAAATTTCATTTTCCTCCCCTTCCTCTCCTTTTCCTCCTTTTCTTGATTCCTTTCCCATATGTCAAAGATCCATTCCCTATTTCCTGTTGTATATCTTAATTTGCACTTTATATATTGAGTTTCTAACATAATAGAAAACATGCAATACTTAAGCTTCTGTTTCTGACTTACTTCACTTAACATTATGGCTTCAAGGTCCATCCAATTTTCCTACAATTGACATGTTTATCATTCTTTATGGCAAGGTACTAATCCATTGTATATAAATACCATAGTTTATCCGCTCAGCTGCTTCCAAGATTTAGTTATAAAACCGTGGTATGTACAACTGTTGCATATGTTAGTGAAACAGACTGAGGCTCAGGTTAGGGGTCATTCTCTTTCAAAAATGCTGCAGGCTATTATCAAACATAATCCTGGTTCCCTCAGATACAGAGAATTGGGATAGAGTGAGAGAAAATTTAAGGAGAGCCCAAGAAAGGGGCAAACAAATTGCCCCAGGAACTTTTTCAACATAGAGTTTGATAAAAATCAGTATTGGAACTTTATTTAGAGCTACAGCTACCACTACTTCCACTGCTCCCCCCACTGAAAGAAAGGGAAAAGATTGTATAGGAGATAAAGAACCCTTTTCATGGCCTGCACTTCTCAAAGTTATGGAGACTAGCAAAGGCCACCCTTGCTTGTCTAAATATCAAGAGCTCATTCAGTGAGCTACCATGGCAGGGGATCTGATGAGGCATTGTTGCTTCCCTGTCATAGTCAAACCAGACCCTGCTGATCCTCAACAAATGATAGATGAACATCAGGACATAGGGTATAAGGCATTGAAGCAATTAAAACAGGTTGTAATGTATAACGATACAAGGGCTTTTTACACTGGGGTTCTTGGATTCCATTTTAGGGGTCCTGTGTATGGCCCCACAGGACATTAAACATCTTGCTCATTCCTGCTTATCACCAAACCAATATCTTCATTTTAATGTACAGTTACAAGAATTTGCAGCAGAGCAGGCAGGAATCACTGAGATTATTATTACTCCAAAATAGAGTAACAGGAAGGCCAGGAATCACTGAGAACATGTTATTGGGAACAAAACCTTTTGCAAATGGCTTATTCTAATGAGGCATATGACCAGATAAGTTTATTTATGAAATGAGCATGGGCCACCATCCCTGAGCAGGGCAATCCAGTTCAGTCTTTTCTATATATTTTACAGGGCTCCTGAGAACCTTATACTCAGTTTCTTGACAGATTCCTTAAGCACAGACTGCAGAAATAATAATAATGCAATTGGCCTTTAAAAATGCAAATAAGGATTGCAAACAAATCATTGGCATCATTAAGTCTACAAAAGATCTTGGAAATTATATTAGAGCTTGCCAAGATATAGGAACAGAGCCTTATAAGAGCTCCATGTTGACTCAGGCCATGTTAAGTCTTACAAAGGGGACAAAAAACAATAATATATAATGTGTTAATTGTGGAAAAACAGAGCACATTCAAAATCAGTGTACCACTCTGGCTAAATCAGGAGGCACAGTTCCACCTCCTACACAGGGAGATACTGGTCCAACTCTTGGTCTTTGCCTTTGATGTGAAAAGGGAAATCATTGAGGAAGAATTGCCATTCTAAGTAATAAGAAGGGGACTCACCTTAGTGGACATGGGAATTGGGCCCAGCTCTAGGCCTTTCAAACAACAGGAGCCTTTCCAGTACAGGTAATGACCACCAATCCATCCTGAGTTCCAGGCAAAACATTGCTTCACTCACTCTAGAAACTCCAGGGAGCACAGGATTAGATCTCCCTGCAGCCCAGAGAGTAATGCTTATTGGGGGAGATAAGCCTGTAAAGTTACCCATGAGGATCTGGGGACCATTCCCTGAGGGTTTTGTTGTATTACTTATGGGTAAAAGTTGTCTAAATTTGCAAGGTTTAACTGTGATGCCTGAGGTAGTTGATTCTGACTATTAAGGAAAAATGTAAGTTGCAGCTCATTCTCTGGACACTTTGGTTTTTGAGACAGGTGATTATGTTGCTCAATTGATACTTCTCCCTATAGTATGGCTCCCCTTGACACAAAATAGGAAGCATCAAAGAAAGGAAGGGGGCTTTGGTAGCACCCCAAGTAAAGACATTTAATTTACCCAAGAATTAGGTGAGGGAAAATATATGTATAGAATGAAAATAAAGGGCAAATATTTTGAAAAATTGCTAGATACAGGAGCCAATGTGCCTGTTATGCCATTGAACAATGACTTCCTCTCTGACCTACTAAGGCTGTCACCATCTTGTTAGTGAGTCTTGGCTGGCCTCAAAAAGTATTGCAAAGTGCAACTCCCTTACCTTAGTCAGGGCAGGAAAATCAATCTGGGGCCTTTCAACCTTATGTGGCTCCCATACCACAGTCAATTTATGGGGAAGAGATCTCTTAAAGGAAAGGAGGATTATGCTGACTAACAAATATATTAATGTCACAAAACATATTATGAGAAAGATGGGATACCAATTAGACTTGGGTTGAGAAAACAATTTGCAAGGTAATCCTGAGCTGCTGTCAGTTACTCTTTGATTAGACTACTCAGGTGTAGGATATCAATGACCTTTTTGATAGGGGTCATTGATGCTTCTCCCCTCAGGGCAACTTTGCCACTTCAGTGGAAAATGAATATCCTGGTTTAGGTGGTTCAGTTACCTCTAAATAAAGAGAAGCTAAAATACATTCTTCAGTGCAAGAATAAATCCAATAAGGGCACTTAGAACCATTTACCAAAACACTGGCACACTGTGTAACACTCCTGTGTTCATGATTCCAAAGAAATATGGAAAGTGGAGATTATTATAAGATTTAAGAGCAGTAAATGCTTGTTTACAGCCAATGGGAGCTTTACATCCTTGTTTCCTGTCTTTCGCAGCTATCCTTTGAAAGTGGCCATTGATTGTTATTGATGTTAAAGATTCTTTCTTTACAATTCCTTTATACCTGCCTGATCAGCAGTATTTTGCTTTCTCTGTACCCAATATTAACTTTAAAGAACCTGGAGCAGATACCAGTAGGAAATTTTACCTCAGGAAATGAAAAACAGCCCCACCCTGTGTGAGCATTTTTTTTTTGTTAAATTCTTTTATTGGTATATTTTAGGTATACAACACAATTACATTTCTCATTGGGAATTGTACCTTTACATAATGCATCTTGGTCAGCATTTTGTAAATCAAGCCTTATAGTCTGCTCTAAAGAAATATCCTCAAGCTTATATTATTCATCATATGGATGGCATTTTTCTGTTTATGGCAACAAAAACACAGCTACATGCTTTGTTTGCTACAATAAAGAGGGACCTTAAAAGTCATGGCCTTTGCATAGTTTCTGACAAAGTACAGACATTTAGTCCTTATCTCTACTTAGGAACTTTACTTACAGAACAGACAGTGAGACCTCAAAAAATAAAAATAAGTGGGCCTGGGGATTTAGCTCAGTGGTGCCATGCCTGCCTTGCAAGTGCAAAGCCCTGAGTTCAATCCCTGGTACCAGAAAAACAAAAAAGACAGGATTGTTTATTAACTTTAAAATTTTTTTCAAAAATTATTGGGAGATATTAATTTGATTCACCCTAAATTAGGTATTGGCAAATATCAATAAAAACATCTCTATAATACTTTACAAGGTGATCCTGAGATTAATTCCCATTGACATTTAAATCCAGAAGCACAGGACGAATTACAGTTGGTAGAAAGAATGTTACAGGAAGAACAAGTGACAGATTTTCCTCACCCTAAGACGGCTACTATATATACTAGCTGTCATTTTCTCATAATGCCCTGCTCTACCTCCCTACCTAAAGCCACCCCGAGATGGTTTCTCTGACCAAAGGACACCTTCTTCTTCCCAACATGCCCCTACTCCCGCCAAAAGAGTAACCTAGCACTTGCTCTCCTTCTAGCAACTAGTGATGTCACAGGCTCCTCCAGTCCCTAGACACTACCTCACTCAACCCCACCCCAGATCCTATGAAAAGTGCTCCCTATCTGGGCCATATTGCTTTTGTTTCTCCTTTGTTTAGAGACAGCCCAGCAGATTGTTCCTACAATAAAGGGTTGTTGTGGCCTGGTCTGGTCTTGGTTTTTGGCTTTTTTTACCTGACAATGAGGATATCAGGTTAATGATCACCATCCTCTTACTCTCTGTTTTGAATACTCCTCATTCTCCTACTGAGCTCCTAGGGCAAATTTACAGCTCTCAGTTGGTCCCCATTGAATGGCTATACATTCCTAGTCAGATAATAAAGACTCTACAGTTATATACCGAATGAATGGAAAGAGTAGTAGTGGCTGTGTGAATTCACTGTAATCATTTGCTTGGTAGTAATCCTTCTCAGATTGTACTACCCACAGAATTGTCTCAATATTCAATTTTATTGCAGCAAGCTGTTTATTGGCAGATTGCTTTCACTGACACTATAGGGCAAATTGGCAATCATTTTCCTATTGACTCTATCTTTCAATTTTTTCTAAAATACTCTTGTATAATACCTCAATTAAATGACTAAAACCCACTTCTGATATATAGCTTTATTTTACAGATGCTTCCTCAAAGGGAAAGGCAGCTATCTGGAGTAAGGATTTTCAACACGTTATTTTAATCTCTGAACTCTCAGCCCAAAGATCAGAAATAACTGCTATTTTATATATTATAGAACTTACTAGCCTGATCCCTGTAAGTCTTTCTTACCCAGCGGCTCTAAAGTGCTACTTTGAAAAGTCTTTAGACCCTTCCTGCTTAATCTGTTCCTTAGATTGCAGCAGGTGATCCAAAGTTGCTCTGCTCCTTTTTATATCAGACGTATTGCATTCCATTCTAACTTACTTGGACCCTTAGCCTATGGTAACCAACAGGTTGATTCTTTGGTGGCTTATGTTACTTCTTTTGATTTGGCAAGATGTTTCCACTCATATCATCATCAAAACAGTAGAGCATTAACATAGTAATTTTAATTGTCCCATTCACAAGCTAGGAAGATTGTCATGTCCAATCTCACTTGATAGCACATCCCTCATCTTGCTCCATCTGAGGGATGTAACCCCCAAGGCCTTAAACAAAATGAAATTTAGCAAATAGATGTTACTCATATCTTGTCATTTGGTAAGTTACAATATGTCCATGTATCTATAGATACTTCCATATGATCCATGCTACCTGCCATATTGGCGAGAAAGTAAAACATGTTCAACAACATTGTTTGTCCATCTTTGCTGCTGTGGAAATCCCACATACAATTAAAATTGATAATGATATTTTAAATTTTTATAAAGCTTTATCCTCCTTTTTTAAGCTCTGGCATATTAAACATCTTAAAGGCATTTCCTACAAGCCTCAAGGCCAAGCAATAGTGGAGTATACACATCTCTCCTTAAAAACACAATTATAAAAACAAAAAGGGTAAGTACAGCTACTTCTGTAAGTGCAATTAGATCTTGTCACTTTCACTTTAAATAGTTTGAATCTGCTTGCAAAAAGCAAAAGTACTCTATCATAGCTCCATTGGTAGAAGGATGATGGCAGAGATAAGCATAAGGCACAAGTTTTATGGTAAGATGTCAAAACAGGAAAGTGGGATGACCCAGTGCAACTAATTGCATGAAGACAAGGTTATAGTTGTATGTTAACAGATAATGGAACACTGTTATGGGTGCTATCCTGGAATATGGAACCATGGAAAGAGGACAACTCCAAACTTGTTGTTTATCCTGCTTCCACCATAACCACTGGAGTGAGCCTTCCCTTGGATGACCCTAGAAGAAATATCTCAGCTGTTACAAAACACACAAGTGGCAAAATCCACGATGAGGGGTCAAGTGAAGAAGACCCAGGAAGCTAAGAAGTTGGTGGTGAGCTAGAGCCTCCAGGGTACTCAAGAAAATGTGTTTATTGCCATGGTGACCATCATTTCTTGCAGTGTATTTATAAGCCCTGTGTCCAGAAAGCAATACTGGTTGTATGTACCAAACCTCCCTTTGTTATGACCTGTTACATGGGCAGATTTTTCTCCAGAAATTTATCATGATCAGTTAGACTGAGTGCCGGGGCCTTATATGGTCCCTGACTTTACAGATACTAATATCACCTCAAATTATATGTCACACTTCTTATATATTCCCTTGTGTATCAAGCCCAGGTCCTTACAATCTAAAGACTGCCTGTCTGCTCAGCCACAAATCTGGGTGTCTAACCAGGAAAAACAATTGATGATTCTAGGATTATGATCTATTAATATCTCAGGGAAATGGGTTAACACCTCTGTCCCCAATGTTCCCCTCATGTACGCAATATACATGTTGGGCTGCCACAGATGAGCACAAGATGGGCTCCCCCACCTTGGACCTCTTGTAAAGAAGACAAAGGGCAAAAAATTTACATAAATCAATTTGAGCTTATAGATTGGAGCCCCTGAGTAAAATTATTAGGGAGAGACAATAATCATTCAGCTTGGCATACAGTCAAATGGCATTGGTATAGTGACTACTATGGAAAAAAATACCTCTGTTTTATATTCTGATACTTAAGGACAACTTGAATGGCATGAGTGCAGTTTTAGCCTTTCATTACCACAGGCCATTATCAATGGCAGGCCTGGATCCTTTCAGCAAACATTTTGGAACCTGGCCCTTCCTTATTATAATGGTCAACTGTGGAAAGGACATATGGCTAAATTTACTAAAAATACCTCAAATATTCTAATTTGGAAGAATAAGACCACACAGTTTTTCATATATACTTACAGTCTTTATGTTTTATATATGGAACTATTAAATGGATTCACACCTCATTAACATGTAAAGTGCACATTGAGCCACTGTGTATCAATTGGAGCCCTAGTTAATAAAGTCCAGCTGGGGGCCAGGGATTTAGCTCAGTGGCACCATGCCTGCTTCACAAGTGCAAGGTCCTGAGTTTGATCTCCAGTACAAAAAATAAATAAATAAATAAATAAAATCCAGCTAATCTTAGGGCACATGCCAGGAGTCTGGGTGCTGGTAAATCTCACCAAGCCCTTGACTGATACTCCTGCTATTTTCCTAGTGCAATCATTGACTGATCACCTTGTGTATTGAACAAAAAGTGTGTTAGGATTGATTATTGCTGGAATTGTTTCTTTGGTATTACTAATTTCTAGCATTGCTGTATTTTCTGTATTGGACCAGAACTGTGGATCAGGCTTGAAATATACAACATTCTATTGATGTAAAATCACAGTCATGAGTCAGTATTTTAGAGACTACTGTTATGTGGATGGGAGATCAAATAGCAAGCCTACAATTACAGCAGGGTCTTTGGTGTCATTTTAATATTACTGGGTATTATAACTCCTCTTATGTATAACCATTCTATATATCCTTGGGAGCATATAAAAAGGCACATACCAGGGTACTATGCATAATAATATAACTGTCGATTTAGAGACATTACAAAAAGAAGTATTATCTATGTCTCAGGAGACTCAAACTTTTGATAAGCAAATTCAGGATTGGGATAAATTTGCTGATACTCCTGATTAGCTTAATTCATGGAACTATCTTAAAGCCCATTTTGGATTTTACACTGGGTTGATTATATTAATTTGTTTCTGTCTCATATTTTTACTTATAGTGTGCTGCAGGGGAAGCCAAACCAGACAATGCTTAGATGTCATTCAACCTCAAGTCACATTGTTTCAATGCTGCAAATATAAACACAAAAAGGAGGAACTGTTGGAGATTAGGCTGTGTAATTTAGATCTTACAGTCTCAAAGTCAGTGCTACTTTGCCTCCAGAACAGGGAAGTATGTGGAAGACCACATGCCCCCTAGCTACAGGTGTAATGACAATAATTTGGCACTTCTGAGACAAGACAGCATCTGCTGAGGACATTGTCAATATACAGGCATTTGAGTGTAAAGAAAATCTGTTTCCTCATAACTCAATCCTTACCACCCATTCTCTATAGTTGCTGTTCCGTGAAACCAATGCTACCCCTCCCCTTGTACTTCTCACTGGCTAATAAAAGTGGGCCAACTGTGGAGTTTTAGTCAAGTCTGTATGCTACAGGCAGATCTCCTCCCAGCCCCCCCTTCATATCTTGAAAATTGTTTCTGTCTCTTTATTTTTATTCCTCCTTGTTCCCCCCAAAATGTAGCTAAGGGTCTGATCAGCCTTCAGCCATTGTTTTACTGTGGACCTTGAATTCTCTGTGCTAAGTGCAAAAATAAAACTACTCCCTTGGCTTTCTGACTCATTTAGGAAAAACACTATTTTCCAGAAACTTAATAGTTTATCCCTTTTTGTATGTTTACCATTAGACAATCATCTTACACACAACTTAGCAAATTCTTATTATTCATTGAAATTATTTGTAAAATTAGAGATTTAGGGGTGGAGTTGGGAATAATAGTTGGCCTCAAGGCATAAGGAAATCTCAGTTTTCCTTTATCCTTCCTTTTTCTCTAGACATGGTATAAGTACCATCTTATGCCTCCCTTTTATTTCCAGTTTACTTCTCCTTAGAATTTTCCCCCTGCATAAAATGCATTGAGTATATAGGGTAGTCTTTCTTCATGGATTAATAAGTCACAGCCTGAACTCCAAGCTCACTCCTACTGGCTGTTTGTATTTTAAGTAGCTTTGGCAGTTATGATAAGGATAACTCCATCAGAACTACACACAAGCCTCTGTATATACTTCTTTCCATCTCATGACTTATGCTTGATAGTTTCTCTCTTAAAACAGACTGGGATGTGAAATGACAGAGTTGGGCTCTGAAGTCTTTACATGTTGCTCTTTCCATTTTGGCAAGAATCAGTAGGGGTAAATCTACTCACAATTTTATGACTATTGCCTGCATAAAGGGTGTTTGCTTAGCAATGATAAATATCTAGATATCAAATATATACTTTTATTAGAATATATGAGATTAAATGCTTCTGTATATTTACTATCCTCTCATTCCTTGCTGGTTACCTGATATTCACCAACATAATTTCCTTCAAATGGCTGCATATATGTGGGAACCAAGGAAAGAGTTTTGTGTCAAAAAGTTTAAATTAGGAAGTTTATTCATTCCTAGTGGCACAAAATGCCCCCCTAAACCCTTCAATGAAGATTATAACATCAGTAAACACCTACACAAGACAAGATTATTGTTAAAAATGTGTTATCTTCTCATTGGGTTCTTCAGAATAAACAATACCAAAATAGCTATGTTTGAAGGATTTTCTCTTTTGAAAACAAACATAAAAAGAATGAGATCGCATACAATCATAAGGTTACAGCAGGCAGTGACCTTAAAAGCTTGTTTTAACCTTTCTCTGGCTGCTCAGCAAAGTGGGTAGAGGAGGCTTGGCAATGTTCCTTATCAGTTAGCAAGCAATTAAGACTAGAAGTACCCATTTTCTCAGCCTGGACAGAAAGATTTTTGTACTGTACTTTGCCACCTCGTTGGTTTAGTATCTATCTATGGCTCAGCTGTTACTGATAGACTTATGACTTCCTTCATAAAATGTTATTCACAGTTAATCAAACAAAAATAACTAATGACTGTCAATGCTTCTAACTTTCTATATTTATAACCACTTTGTCATTTCAGAAACTTCTGCTTGATACAGTTTATTTTTTAGTTTGATTATTCCCTCATAGTTTGGAACTAAAATCTATAACATGTATGAAAGGGGTTTTTGTTTTATTTTCAATAACACTTGGTTCTGCATAACCAATATTCATAGCTAGGCAAGCATCAAAAATAAATAAACAAACAAACAAACAAACAAACAAATAAATAAATATCAAAAAGTGCCCAGAGGCTGGCTGGTGGGAAGAAATAAACAGGTGTGAGAAATAGTCACTGAAATCTGCAATCTGGCCTTCAGGCTGATCTAATGTCACATTGTGATAATTTACTCTGAGTCACATGAACATAGTACCACCACACAGTGTCCACCTAATATTATTCTGTCTGCAGTAATAACTAGAAAACATCTAGACTCTTCCTTTTCTTTTCCTCCTGCTGTTAATATGACACTAATTGACCAAATCACGTAAGTTAGTGATATGTATCCAAAGTTGTCCTTTAGATGTGCACTTGCTGAATGTGTATCTATTTATTATGAAGTTACAGCAGTAGTTTTCACAGAAATTAATGTTTTGATTTAAGTTTTTGGTTTTATACCTGATCCATGAAGGAAGTTTCATAAATCAATATTTCACTGTTATGGCTTGTATATAAAGGTCCCCTCAGAGCCTTATGTGTTCATAGGTGAGGTGGCTGTATCTAGGGTATGTGCTGCTTGGATCAATAAATGCTCGTGAAATGAAGAGGATTGTTGGGTAAAGCTGACCCACAATCATAGGTCCTTAAAGTGAAAATGTGTTATATGTGAAAGCATAGGTTTTTGTGTCATTTATGAGCATATTCATCTTTTATCTTGATGTCTCAATTTGCACATTAGGAAAATAGGAAAGAATAAGACATTATTTTCAGGTTTTCTATGAATATTGAGTGAGACAATAAATGTGAAATTGGGTAGGAATAGCTCAGCCTTGCACAGGTATCAGTAAAATTTCTAATATATATATATTCTATTTCTAATGTATATATTTCTAATATGTATATTTTCTTATATATATTTTTATATAGCAGCATCTTTTTCTCAACTAGCAATATTTTACAGTCATTTTCTTTTGGGTACCATCTTTAGACAGATTATTATTAATATTTTTGTAACAATCCATGATGCATATACATCATAGTTTATTTAGGCATTTTTCTATTGTTAGACATTTGAATGGCTTCTCTTATTCTGTTAATATGGACAATGTTTTGATTGATATTTTATGATTGTCATGGAATAAATTTCCAGAAATGAGATATTTGAGGAAGAAAAGTATGCATTTTTTATAGTTCTTATGCATTTAGTAAGGGATTTAAAGTAATATCACTTTTTATGCATATTAATTCTATATATCTTCTCTTAATTCTAGAGCTTTTATATTATTTTAAGTACAATCTCTGTGCTTTTTTTTCTATTTCTACAAACACTGTAGTGGTCACATTGAACACTTGTTCACATGTTTATTAAATACAACATCTACTTATAAATTGGTTCTTTGTGTTCTTTTCCCATTTTTCTATTAGAATCTTAATGTTTTTGTATTGATTTCTATGGATTCTTATAGAGGCTACAAACAGTAGCCTTGTGTCTTTCATTTTTCCCACCGTACTCCTTTAGTCCATTGTACTTTTAGCATTTTTACACTCTTTTTAGTGCCTTGCAGAAGTTTAGTATGTCAGTATTTCCTTAAATAAATTATTTCATTAATTCTCAAATTTCAAAGAATCTCCTTTGACATCTCCTATATCATTTCATAATGATGTTATTTTAATGTATTATTATTTAACCATTCTCCATTAGATTATAATGTCCCTAAATTCAATTATCCTATCTTATACTAAAGGCAGAGTGGAGAGTACACTGTCTTCTGAGTTTGAAAACCTGTACTTGAGCCCATATAATTGTTATGCAAGTCTTTCAGCTTTTATAAAATAGAGAACAACTTTGCTTTATTTACAAGGAGAAGTAGATGTGGTAATAATATACATATGGAACTTTTGTCAGCTCTAGTATACCATTAAACAAATCAGTTATAAATTTCCTTATGCACAAAAGTGCCTAGAACAGTGATGTCTTGACAAGTTCTCAATAGAACTGTTTGATTTGAATTTAATAAGTGTAATCATACAATAAAGAAAATAGGTGAGAAAAGTCATCATATTAGATGTTCACATTAGCCATTATTACTGCCTACATATTCTGAATTTTCTTGTATAAAAGAGTTTTAAATGTTGTACTTCATTGTATCAGTTTCTTGGTTTGATTTGGAAAATGTGGTACTGTCAGGTATCACTTTGTCAATGTATTTTGGCCAGATAATTTTGAACTTAGCCATGAATCAAATATGGAATTTCATTTTAAGGAAACATTGAGAACTGTATTTCAGTTACAAAGTTAAGATTATCCATGCTTAAAGCTGCATGATCTAAATATAATCTGAAAAATCAAGTTTTGAAGCCAGCTTTAAGGACCCAAAAGGCCATTTGAGTTCCTTCACTTCAAACTTGCTCTGACAAAAAGAAATGCTTCAATGTAGTGGTGGCCATATTTTGGAAATACTTGGGTTAATTTGAGGGTTTTTAAAAATGGGTGAAGGAAAGAAAATTTTAAACACCCAAATTCTAAGGGATATTTATAGTCAAAAGTGACCAAATTTTATGACATTTATTCCACTGACTGTCTTTGATGGTCATAATAGGGTCTTCATTTTAAAAATTTTGAGTTATGAAGACGCAATTTCTGTGTCTTTATATGGCTCTTCATTGGATTTTTTTAGGGCATTGTCTTGTCATAGCTTATTTGCGTTTTCTATTAAACACTGTACCAGGCCCTTTATGTGACCATTAATCATGACATGTCATTTTTAATGGATTAAGTAATACCTGTTAGATTATTAAAGCACAATTCTGCATGTATCTGTGTATGATTGGCATGTAGTCCAGCACTGAAGGAGGGAGATCCACCCCTTATTGGGAGTGGCACCAACCAGTAGGCTTATAGACTGGGTAGAATAAAAAAGGAAAGAAGGAAGTGTGCCTATTTTGAAGAGCTCCAGTCTTTCTGTTTGAGTTTGCCCTCTGCTTATATTATCTTTTGACATCAGTCTCCAGGTCGGCAGTTTCTTTCACCTTCCAACCAAACTCCCAGTGACAACTCTCCAGTGAGCTTCCAGGTGTTCAGCCTCCAACTGGTGCTACATCCTTGATTTTTCTTGTTCTGCTGTTTCTGTCTTCTTGAGCTGAGCAACTAATGAATCCTCTAGCTCTCCAGCATGCAGATGGCCATTGGGCCATTATGAACTTCCCACTTCTGATTCTATAAACATTCCTAATAAATCCCCTTGCATAATTACACATATATTTTGTACTGATTCTGTTCTTTTAGAGAACTGCAACCCTAAAGTCAGAGCCCTCATTTTTAGGACACAAGAATTTGCATATGTAGCATAGACACAGTAAAAATATATACAGAAATCTCAGTCAGATTATACTTTTAATTTTCTTCAAACATTAAAATATTTGATTAATTCTTCTTTATCTCTGAGAGGTATTTTTCATGCACTTCAGAATTTTCATATTCTTTGTGCCTTTGGTAAAGACATTTGAATAATACACCTTCAGTGCAGTATGTGACTTTGAGACCAGGCTTGTCTTGGAACATAAATAGTAAATAGTGTGAAATACTTAAATAAACCAACTGTGTAACAAACTGTTCTGGAAGCAATAAACAGATATCAAACCATGAATATTGAAGAGGAAGTATAAATAGTTGAATAAGTAGATGGAAATTAATTTCAGCCTAAGAACTGCCAATTAAACCAAAATAAAACATATTGAAATATTAACTATATTTTAATTAATAATTAGACAATTTGGTTTTTTTCAAAAAATAGTTTCCTGATGCAAACCTTTTGGTTGTGCTGTTTTTCCACCCTAGAAAGACCCTGCTTTTATGTGCTTCACCTAGAAAGCACTTATCTCTAAAGCTCTAAATCAATTTGTATTTTTCCATAAAATTCCTGAATGTCTATACTATAGTTATGATGAATATTGCAGTTTCCTTCCTCTGTACTCTCATATGCCATTCTCCTATTTTACTATTTTGAACTCAGTCAGAATTATAGTTAAAAATGTAACTTAGCTGGCCTGGGATTTAGCTCAGTGGTTTCACTGCCTGCTGCGCAAGCACAAGAACCCGAGTTCAATCCCCGGTACCAAAAAAAAAAAAAAAAAAATGTACCTTAGAAATAGGAAGAAAAGGTGCAAAGGGGAACGGGAAGAGGGAGAGGTAAGGGAGAAGAAAGAAGGGAATGGAATTAATATGAAAAAAGAAAAAATGGAAACAAAGTCTTTGTAGATAGGGAGAGGTGGAGGAGTTGAAGGGAGGGGAGGGGAATGGGGAAAAAAAGAACCAAGATGGATTATGTGAAGGTACAAATTTCCAACGATGAATGTCATTATATTGTATACCTTAAATGTATCAATAAAACTAATTTTTTAAAAAAATATACCTTAGAGTTGATATTGTACAAACTAGCCCTCTTTATAGGTGAATCACAGTTAACCATCACTTGACTTTGTTAGTAGATTCAATTGCGAAAACATCCATGTTTCCCATTAAAGATACATCCTTTGAATAAAGAACTTGTGCTTTGTGACTCTTTCCATCTCTTTCATGCCCTGCACAAAGGGAGTCTTCAAGAATGCTTATTGAATAAATGTTTCAAAATGAATTATTAATCTCTGGAAAAATGGGAAACTTTACATTTTATATGGTTTCTCTTTTAATCATTGCCCATTCTTACTCCTAGGGTAGTATCCTCAAGAATCTAAGGGTAGTCTTTTCATCATTCTCAAAGAAAAGTACTGTATCAAACAGCTGCTTCCCAGAGAGGTGGCCTAGTTGAATCTTTGTTATTTTCTGTATAGTTTGGGAGGTGGGACTTGGATTTCCTGGTCCATGCTGTGTGACATGACTATGTTGATGAGTCATGGCAAATGAAACAAACTACACATTTTTGTCTTGTTTAATTTGGCTTCACTCAGTTAAGTATCTTCTTTACCAAGCTCAATGGCCTTCCCCTTCCCCCATCCTGTTTTTATTAAACAAAGAAATTTCTTCTACTTAAGTATTGTTAACATTTGAATTAACAGTAAATTCTTTTAACATCTAATTCTGTCCCCTGTGGTGACTTATTGTTTAGCAGTACATCAAAGGGCTGGCAATTTTCCAGAAAATATTCAAAAGAGCGGGAAGAGATCATTCATCATAGAAAGAGATGATAATATTGACACATTTGTATAGAAGTTTTAAGAATCACTTGAAATAACAAAATTAAACTAAACCTTTTAGGATCTAATGTTTTATGTTAAGTGAAAAAGAAGGAGAAAGAGTGAAATGTCAAAAGATTTTAAACTTGTGACAAGTCTCTTTAAAAATAGCAAATATAGGGCCGGGGATTTTGCTCAGTGGTTCTGCTGCCTGCCTCGGAAGCACAAGGACTTGAGTTCGATACCCGGTACCAAAAAAGAAAAAAAAAAGCAAATGTAATGATATGTAATATAAAAATAATAACAAGATACAATATTTTATTATCATCTCATATTAATATAGCTGTCTCCAGTCCTAAAGATTTCTATAGTGGATAAGAATTGCCTCTATATGACTAAATTTTGCTATATTGAAGCAATGGAAGCAATTAAGAATTTCCTTGATATTAAAATAATATCATCAGTCACAAAGTATATTTCTCTTTGAAGTAAGATTTTGCTCCAATAATCTTATCATTTCTTGTAAATAAAATACAAGACTATATGAAAGAGTCTAACTTTACTTTTAAACACCTAAGGGTCCTATGGTTTAAACACAGATTTTTAAACAGTACAAATCTGGTTTCCATTCATAGGGTGGAGGGTGAGGTGATGGGAAATCCAAATGGATAAGAAGTGTTAGGCCCCCAGATTCAGATTATTGGTACCAGAAAAATGCACTTAGACAATAAGAGGGCTCCACAAGGGAAAAGCTTACTTCTGTAGGAGGGCACATGGAGCAGTGGGCACAAGCAAAACAAAGTGGCATTGGCTCCTTTTATCCCTAAAGCAGAAGAGGTAGGTGACCTCTTCCCCACTGGATGGGTAGAAGATTCACAGTTTGTCTTGACTGGCTAACTCAGGAAGCTTGTGAATAGTCAGAAGGGTTACTGAGAAGTAATGAGCCACAGAAAGAAGGGGGAATGTAGACAACAGAAAGTTCTTGGTCCTTGATAAGCTGCCTTTAGTTTATAGCTGTGTTCCCAGGGTTCGAACTCAGCAGGCAACATTGTGACTAGTATGTTCACGAAGGGCTGTTCAGAATGAGCTAGAGCCTGAGATAGAGACGATATCATTTGATAGAGAAGACAGAGCTTATTGTTCTCCACAGAAGTGTTACACATAGTTCTTGGTATTGATGCAATGATGTAAAAAAACATCAGAGAGATTACTTAGGCACTCATAGTTTTGTCTTCCTATATTTTACATGTATTTTATGAGGTTTTTGAACAACAACAATAAAAACCCCAGGAGATTTGGTTTAACACTTAAAAATTAATCAAGGTAATTCAAATATATTTATTTTTATTTTTGCATTCTTTTTCTCATAATGTGTATTAATTATACAGAATAGTGAATCTCATATTGACATATTTTTACATGCGCATAACAAACATACTTTGCTCCTTTTCCCATCATTATTTTCCTTCCCCTTCTTTGGCTCTCCCCTATTCCTCTTCCTATTCTGCAAAAGCCTTCCTTCTACTTTGTTGCCATCTCTTTTCTAAATTTTTAAAATTTTTCTAGATTTCCTCATATGAGAAAAAATATGTGATATTTGATAGAGTATTATTTCCCTTGAGGTACTTGTTTTCACCTTCATCTATTATCCTGAAAATGATGTGATATCATTTGTCTTTATATTTTATTAATATTCTCATGTGTATATATTCCACATTTTGGCAATTTATACCTTGATGGGGATTTAGGCTATTTCCATAGCTTAGCTATTATAAATTATACTGCAATAAACATGAATATTAAGGTATCTATGTAGTATATTGATTTTAAAACTTTTGGCAAATTATCAAACAGTGATATGCATATAAAAATTTATCCATTTTTGCTCAAATTTACTATAACATACATTTTCAAAATAGGTTCTAGTAATCCTCTAAATTTCAGTGGTATCTGTTTTAATATCATATGTTTCACTTCTAACTTTAAAAATGTGGATCTTCTTTCTCATGTTTTCAGTAGTTAGGTTAAGAGTTTATTATTTATCTTTTAAAAAAATAACTATTCAATTGATTGTTTTCATTATTCTTTTTAGTTTCCATTTCATTAGTTTCAGTTTTGATCTTTATTTCTTCAGTTCTATTAGTTTTGGATTTGGTTTGTTCTTGTTCCCTCCATTTCTTTTCTCTAAAACTGACTAATAAATGGTATGAAATTATTATTGCTCTATGGTATTTAACCCAAAATTTTGACATTCAAATTTTTCTATGAGGTAGAAAGCAGATAAAATACAATAACACTGAATTTATTGTAAGTATGCAAGCATAGAAATTAGAGAAAGAGTTTACTAGTCCTTGCAAGCAAATGTAACACATTTGATGAATAAAGATTGAAATTAGTCATAATTTCAAAGCCCCTTTTTAGATGTTTGTTTTCCTCTGATTTTACATTTTGTACTTAGTTTCATTCTGTTATCTACCACTATCTCTATGTAGTAGTTTACAGAACCAGATGACACATGTAAGATACATTTCAAGTATACATTACAATTTAGTGCATATCAAATGAGCATCAGGTTTTCTAAAATTTCTAGGTTGCTCAGCTATGTAATCATTTCCTCTGATCTATTTCATTTAGTGCTGTCACCTATTTCCCACATTAATCCTCTATCTCCTCTCTCTCTCTCTTTCTCCATTTATACATATATATATAATGAAAAATAACTGCTTTTAAATTTAGATCATCTAAATTGTTAAATTATCCTCAATTTAAAAAGTTTTGAATTTTAAAACAATTTATTTTATTAGTACATGTGTGTAGTACATAATGTTTACAGTTCAACAGATTATTTTGAAAGTAAAATGAGTTTATGTTTATTTCCAGATTCTCTGACTTTGGTCATTACAGAATTTATGTTAAACATATGATCAAAATGCATATATATATATATATATATAGAGAGAGAGAGAGAGAGAGAGAGAGAGAGAGAGAGAGAAGGAGGGAGAGGGAGAGAGAGATCATAGGCATTTGCATACCAATTCACAACAAACATAAAACTCTTATAAGTACCTGATTAGTAAAGTCATAATTTATCAATCATGGAGAAAATATAAAGTCATGGAGCAGTCCAGAAGTTGCACTATGTGACTTTTAATATGACTTTCAACCCAGCAAGCCTCTCCTTCTACTCTTCCTAGATAAGTAACTACATACAAGACTGGCATATGTTCACCCTAAAATACATTTCTCCCCTCACTTAATCTATTCATTTACCATGCTTTATTTCTTATCATGTTGACTTATCACTATTGACCTAGGATTACACAACTAATTACTTGTTTATTTTTTTCAAGTTCCATGGCATAGGTTTATACTATATCTGTCACTTTCATTACTGAATTTCCTATACCCAGAAATGTGATTGGTATATACTAAGCACTTAAAAAGCTATCTATTGAAATAATAATTATATTCATGAAGGTCTCAGGTAGATGAGAAATAATTGTAAATTCAGAAAAAATGCAAACTGTCACTTTATATTCTCAAACTGAAAGGCATATTATTAAAATAGTTATGCAATTACAAAATGGGGCTGATGGGGCTGGGGAAGAGGTTCATTCTAGATTAAAAGAAATTTAAAGATATTTAAAAGGTATAATGTCTAAATACAAGTGAAATTTGAGGCTTTTATCCAAACAAATGTTAAAAAGACATTTTTAAGCAATCATAGAAATTTGAATAGGGATTGTACACAAAATGATAATGATATAATGTTGATTGTTTACGTATGATCTTACAGTTTTGATGCAAATGTTGTACATCTATTCTGAGAAACAAACTAAAGGAATTAAGGGAGAAAACATTATTTTAGGAATCATTTAAAAACAATTTTTGTCAACTTATAATAACTGAGAAATATATAAAACAACTATGACTAAGTACTAATGACACTGGAAATTGGATGATAAATATGCAGGATCTCACTGTATTGTTAATTGAAAAATTCTTTTCATAAAAAGAAGTATCACCATACAGAAGTAAATGAATATTATCTGTAAACATTGAGTATTTTCTAGCAATAAAAGTCAGTTGTTCTCTTGTCCTTTCCACTCTGTGATTCAACTTCTACTTTTGGAAACACATCAAGCAATAACATTTGTACTCCAATGATTCTGTGCCTGAGTTTACTCAAAGAAATGTAGAGAATTGAGGTGTTCATAGAAAATATAAAGCCTTAGAAACGTAAAGCCACAAAACCATTTTCCTCATTAGATGAATATTTTTATTTGCTCTTATCATTTGAAATTACAGAAAATTGATGTGATGAGTATTCAATATGCATGGTTGATTTTGCTGTAAACAATAAATTCTACTGGTATATGAATGTGATCTCTATATCAAGGGATTATTTTCAATTTCTTCCTTTGAAATTTTTATTTTACTAAGTTTTAAAGAACTGGGAAATGTATTTTACCAGCATTTTATATTACAGAAAAAAATAAGATGTAGAATTTGACATAACTTCTCTGAACTTGAAGTCTGTCATTATTATACAACTCTATATATTTAACTGAGTGTTATCTCATCTATGTAGTTCTAGAGGACAGCATAATATTTTCCAGTTCACATTCCTTTAAAATTGTCCTCAGACCAGCCCATATGGTAGCCAAAGCTGACCAGACTGCCTAAAAGAGCTGTGACAGGATCTGGACCCTGTTTTCCAGAGGCACCCAGGACCAGACAGCACCAGAGTGCAGAAAAGCCATTATTCTGAACTCAAAAAGATGGTGGACTGGTGAGCAGCAGAGAGAGGGCCTCTGCACAATTTGCTGTCAAAAATTGAAGCCCACTGGGAGAGTGAAGAGAGAGACACCATAATAAAGATGCAGTGGACTGCAGTGGTTGGTGAGTACTTGGGGTCAACCCCTCCTACCAGAGCCCAGACTCACTGTGGGGGAAGGGTAGCTTGAACCTACAGTTAAACTGTGTGGAGTTCAAACTCGCAGGAGGTCAGGAAGCTCAGTTACAGCCTCACAGCCAGAAACCAGCCTGAACTCCAGGGGACTATAGCTGGCTTGCTGGGACTAATCAACTCAGATCTGTATGCTGCTCATGAAGTCTACCAGTGACAGCAGAGACACACTTTGAAATGGACATTTTTTTCTTTACCTTCATTTCTCTCATTTCTTGTTTCTGTTTTTGTCCTGTTTTGTTTTTTCTTGATTGTTCTTATTTATATAGGAATGTGAACAGAGTTTCTAGTTTTCTTATTGCTGTTGTTTTGTTCTGTTCTCATTCCAGTTCTTCCTTCTCTCTTTCTCTCCTGTTTTCACCACTCTTCCAGAGTTTACAGGATCATCTTTGTTCCCTAGCCTTACTTCTAATCTTTTGCTCTCCTTCTATTTCTCTATTCTCCCTCCAAATCCTTCTAAATTTCCTCCCTTGAGGGTAAATTCACTATTTTGAGGGCTTAATTACAATAAACATATTTCTGGTCTGTTTCAGATTTTGTTATATAACCAAAAATCTAGTTCATACAGTTAAAACTGGCAAATTAATAGTTACCACAGTTTGTCATTTTCTAGGCTGTGTTTGATGCTGTTGTTAATGGTGACTGTATTATTTTATCCAAAGTGACATAATTGTTCTAATCAGTTGTTCCTGGTATACCAAGATTGAGATGGACTAAGAGTCATTATAAATACTATAAACCAGTACAAAAGTACCAGATGCTGGGCCAAGTTGGCAGCAACTTCTCACCCCCAGTAAACTGAATAGGTAGGATCTTGCAACAGACTCAAAACCCAAAGGCCTGTTTTACTTGGAAGGCACCTCTGAGAAGTAATCATTTCCTAAAGGTTCTAACCAGGAATAAGATACTCAACATAAGTGATATACAATCATCACCCCAGGAATTAAACCAGAAACAGTGAAAAGACACTTAAACAAGATGCAAATGCAGACTTCCAGCTCAACAAAGGCAAATTCAGGGGCCAGCAAGGTGGACCAATCTGAAAGTCAACCACTTAGACTCCCTGAAGTGGTAACAGTAGAAGTAACAAAGCAGATAAAACAGGTTTTGGAAAAAACAAATCAGAAATAATTTTTTCGATAACTACAGAGACCATAATGGTGACCATAATGAAAGGCATAATTAGTAACTCTAGAGCAGATAGAGTTTAAAAAATAGAGGAGATGAAGAAAATGATAGAAATCATGAATGTCTAGCATAGGAAATAAATGGAATACAGGAAAGACATCCAAGCAGATACCCAAGAGATTAAAAATTCCATTGAAATTATCTACAGTAGAATGAGAGAACGTGAGGACAGAATATCATATATAGGAGACAAGATTGGGATTAGTGAACATGAAAAGAAAGATTTTTCAAAAATTGGCAAAGGACCACAAGAAACTATCCAACAGCTGCCAGTTGATGCAAAATGAATAACTTAAGATTGATTGCAGTCAATGAAGGAGTAGGAGAAAATGGAAAAGATGTAAACAGTTCACTGAAGTAACTGTAGAAAACTTCCCAAACAGAGAAAAAGAATTTGACATACAGATAAGTGAAGCATATAGAGCTATAATTAGTTATGATAAAAAAAATCTGCAACTAAACATAATAGTCAAGACTCTAGAAATTCAATATAAGAACAAAATATTAAAAGCTTTTAGAGAAAAGAAACAAATCATATATAAACCAAAGCCAGTCAAAATCACAGAACTTAGACAAGAGAATGAAATAAAAAGAACAGAGATATGAAATGAAGAAATTAAATTGTTATTTTTTGTGGATGACATGATACTATGTACATAGAAGACCCCAAAAACTCCAAAAAATTTTGAGACTTAATAACCAAATTCAATAGAGTAGCTAGATACAAGGTCAACACTCAAAAATTAATAGCCTTCCTGTACATGAATAACAGACACTGAGACAGGAATTAGGGAAACAGCAGCTTTCACAATAGCATCCAAAAAAATGATATACTAGGAAATCCATGTAACCAAGGAAGTAAAAGTTCCTCTATTTTGTAAACTACAGCATTCTGAAAACAGAGATCAAAAGACACATCAGAGAATGGAAAGACATCCCTTATTCTTGGGAAGGAAGAACCAATATACTGAAAATGGCCGTACTTCCAGAATTTTATATAGATTTAATGCAATCCAAATAAAAATTCCAGCAGCATATCTCACAGAATTAGAGAAAACAATGCTAAAATTCATTTGGAACTAGAAAAGACCTGGTAAATACGACAATTCTAGGCAACAAAGGCAAGGCATGGGGCAACACAATCCCTGATTTGAAACTATACTACAAAGCTAAAACAGCATGGTACTAGCAAAAAATCAGACCCGAGGATTAATAGAATAGAACAGAAGAAGTAGAAACAACTCCAGACATACTCAGCCACCTCATCTTTGACAAAGCAGACAAACAACCTCACTGGAGGAAAGATAGCCTCTATTAAACGGTGCTGGAAAAACTGTGATTCAACTTGCCAAAGATAAAAACTAGACCCATATCTCTCATTATGCACTAAACTAAAATCGGAATGAATCATAGATCTAAATAGTAAAACAGAAACACTAAACCTGCTGGAAGATAGGTTAGGTAGAACTCTTGAAGACATTAGCATAGAAAAGACTTTATGAACAAAACCTCAAGTTTCACATGAACTAGCACAAAGAATCAAAACTGGGATCTAGTGTTATTAAAAAGCTTTTTCACAGCAAGAGAAACCACCAATACAGTGAAGAGACAACCTACAATTTGGGAAAATATCTTTACCAGCTTTTCCTCAGACAAAGGACCACTATCTACAATATACAAAGAACTAAAAAAAAATCAAATCCTTGAAATTCAAAGCCCCAATCCCAAAATGGGAATCACAAATTGCAGATGAAGAAGTAAAAACAGCCAATAAACATATGAAAAAATGTTCAACATCACCATTCATCAAGTGCAAATGAAAACAATGCTGGGATTCCATCTCACTCCAGAAAGAATGGCTGCTATGAAGAAATCAACCAATAACAAATGCTGGTGGGGCTGTGGGGAAAAAGAAGCCCTTCCTCACTATTGGTGGGAGTGTAGACTGGTGCAACCACTTTGGAAATCAGTGTGGGGATTCCTCAAAAAACTAGGAGTAGAGGTCCCATTAGACTCAGCTATCCCCCTTGGTATCTTCACAAAAGAATTAAAAGCATCCTATCATAGTGATATATGTACATTCAAGTTTATAGCATTATAGTTTGTAATATCCAAATCCTGGAAACAACCTAAATGCCCACCAACTGGTTACTGGATAAAGAGGACATTGTTTTTTAATAAAATAAAGTACTACTCATCCATAAAGAATAATAAACTAGAGTCACTAAATGGATGTACCTTGAGACCATGCTTTTAAGTGAAATAAATAGGACACACATGTGTAAATACCGAATGATTTCTTTGATGTGAGAAACTGAAAGTGTAAATGAGGACAAAAATGTACAATAGATATGAAATATGAAGAAAATATTCAAAGGGGAAGAGAAACTAGGGAATGGGGAAATGGAAATGAAATAAAGGAAAGAAAAAATGAGAAAAAAAGGAAGTAATAGCAACAAAACTTTTTAAAATAGGGAAGCTGGAGGGATTGAAGGGAGGTAAAGGGAATTTGAAAATAAAAGAGCTAAGATATATCATTTGAAGGTACAAATTCTCAATGATGAATATGGTAATAAAGTAGACTAAAATGTACCAATAAACTTAATAAATTAAAAAGAAATTGTCCTCACTTTCTAAGTAAAATATTTTAATGTAATCAAAGCAAAAGTTTTCAAACATAATTTTGAATTCTAAAAATAACTATGCCATTCAGGATTATACACAGTGAAATTACGTAAGAATTTTTAAACTTGCTAATTTAAATATTTAAAAGCCAATTATTTTTCTAAACAAATGAAACTTATCTTGTGTGTGCAAACTGAATCTGGGCTTACGGGGTGCACTGTGCTATTAACAAACGCACGGCCTCATTTATGGCCTCACTTAGTGAATAAAAGGGAGGAAGATGGGGCACTGGAATAGGAGAGAAAATAAATACATTTTCACATTCATTTTGACCTCTTTTCTAAAATTCAACCTTTTTTTTTTTCATTGAACATCTGTCAGTGTGTACGAAATTGTGGCTGCTGAAACAATGTAGAGCTGCAGTTCTTTCCACATCAAGCACAGGAAAGGATGGTTTGTTTTACTGCAGCAGCTTTGCCTCGTAATTCACATGATATGCAAGGCACTATCTTTTCTCAAAAGACAGCATGGCATCCATTTAAAATACTTTTTTAGATACAATTCACATGTTATAAACCTCACTTTCTAAAGGGGTATAATTCAATAGTTTTTAGACTATTAAGATTATGCAACTATCATCACTCTCTAATTCCAGAATATTTTCATCATTCCCCCAAAACACTCCACATGTTACAGCATTCAATTTGCATCACTACTACATTCTTACCCCATACCCCTGGCAACTACTAATCTATTTTCTGTTTCTATAAATTTGCCCATTCATGATATTTCATGAAAACGACATTATGTATAATATATGGTCTTTTGTAACTGGCTACTTTCACTTAGCATAAAGTTTTCATTCATACTGTAGCACATATCAGCATTCCATTCTTTCGTGGTTAAATAATATTTTTTTGTATAGATGCTCAAACAAAATGTGCCATAATTACTTCATCAATTAATAGGCATTTCTGTTAGTTCCAATCATTGGCTATTATGATTAATATTGCTATTAATATTTGTGTATAAGCCTTTGTGAGGATATGATTTCAATTATACATAACTAGGAGTGGAAGTGTTTGGTTAAGTAACTACTTTATGGTTAACTGTTTGAGTAACTGGCAAATTCTTTCCAAAGGGGCTGTACCAATTTATATTCTTACAAATTGTCAGTAGATTCTAATTTCTCCTCATCCTTTTCAATACTTCTTATATCTTAGATTAGAAACATCCTGGTATCTTATTATGATTTTGGTTTGCATTTCCCTGATGACTAATGATAGTGAGCCTTTTTTCATGCATTTTTTTCCATTTGTATATCTTTCTTTTAAAATATCTATCCAAAACCTTTTCTAACCTTTATAAGATTGTTCATATTTTATTTATAATATGTAAACATTCTTAACACATTCTAGATACAAGTTTAATGCAACGCATATATTTTGCAAATATTTCTCCCATTCCATCATAAGGTGTCTTTGAATGTCAAAGATTTAAAAAAATTTTTTGATGAACTGCATTTTTTCTGTCACCTGTATTTTTGATGTCAGAGTTAAGAAACCACTGGACAGCCCAAGGTAAAAATTGAGTTCTAAGGTTGCTTCTAAAAATTTTATTATTTTTTTCTCTGACATTTAGGTATGTTATCTACCTTAAGTTAATTTTGTGCACGATGAGAGATAAGGGGCATCTTGATTCTTTTATATGTAAATATACAGTATTTCCAGGCATATTTGTTGAAAGAGTAAGCATTTTCCCATTGAGTAGTCTTTATTTAAATCAGTTGACCATAAATGTAACTTTATTACTGGATTTGCAATTCTCTTCCATTGATCTGTGTGTCTATCCTTATGCCAGTATACCAAGTCTTTACTACTCTGACCTTTCAGTTAGAGTTGAAATTAGAAAATGTGAATCTTCTAGCTTCAGTTCTTTTTCAACATTATTGAGAGACTTATCCTGGGTCTCTCATTTTTCCATACTAATTTTAGAATTATTATATAAATTTCTAGGAAAATTTAGTTGGAATTTTGGTAGGAATTGCAATAAACTTGTAGATCCTTTGGAGGAATATCACCATATTAAATATTTTGATCCACAAACATATATCTTTTTATTTATACATTTTATTTACTTTTTTCCAATGATATTTTGGTGATGTATTATGGATAATAAAATCTTTTAAGTGGATAATACTTTACACCTTACACATATTTTTCATGCACATTATCTCATTTTATGTTCAAAGTTACTATATTGGGTTCCTAAAATGCTATCTATGAAAAACCAACAGCCAATATCATACATAAAAGGTCAAAAACTGAAAACCTTCATGCTAAAATCAGTAACAAGACAAGGATGCCCACTAACACCACTCCTGTTCAATATAGTTTTGGAAACATTAGCCACAGCAATTAGACAAGAGAAATAAATAAAAACAATAAAGATAGGAAAGGAAGAAGTTAAAATGTCATTATTTGATGACGCTATAATACTGTACATAGAAGACACAATAAACTCCACCAAAAGACCTCTAGACTTAATTGACAGATTCGGTAGAGTAGCTGGATACAAAATCAACACTTAAAAATCAATAGCCTTCTTGTATACTAATAACAGGCTCACTGAGAGAGAAATTAGGAAAACAATCTCTTTCACAATAGCATTCAAAAAATGAAGTATCTAGAAATCAATCTAACAAAGGAAGCAAAAGACCAATACATTGAGAACTACAACAAGCTGAAAAAAGAGATTGAAGAGGGTATGATGGAAAGACAAAGATAAAATGGAAAGAAAAAGATAAAATGGAAAGACATCCCCTGTTCCTGAGTAGGAAGAAACAATATAGTGAAAATGGCCCTATTTCCAAAACTGCTATACAGATTCAATGCAATCCCGATTCAAATCCCTTCAGCATATTTCACAGACCTTGAGAAAACAATCCAAAAATTCATTTAGAACAAGAAGAGACCTAGAATAGCAAGAGCAATTCTAGGCAACAGAGACATGGCTGGGGGTATCACAATCCCCAACTTGAAACTATACTACAAAGCTAC
>NW_004624836.1:1590223-1603438 GCF_000247695.1 Heterocephalus glaber | reverse complement strand
ATATTATATATATAGAGAGAGAGAGAGAGAGAGAAAGAAGGAGAGAGATGTCCTCATGATATATCATGGTCAACCTACAATTTTTTGATTATGGTTTGTGTTATGGTTGTGTTTAGATGTCCTTAGATGTCCTTCAAAAGCCTTATGTGGTTATTTATGGGACTTTTTCAGAGAATGCTGGATCTAGATTGTGTGACTGACTCATACTGCAATTTTAGGATTAGGGATGCTAGGAGTAAGGGTAGGTGATTAATGGGGCCAGGGATTTAGCTCAGTGGTTCTGCTGCCCGCCTTGCAAGTACAAGGTCCCAAGTTTGATACCTGGTACCAAAAAAAAAAAAAAAAAGAGTGGTTGATTACTAAATCAGTCCACTGATTGGTTTGACACCTGCCCTAATCCTGGTAGCTAGATAGACTATAAAAGGGGCAAAAAGAAGCTGCTAAAGTCCCTTGCTCACTTTGTTACCTTCTGTCCACCATTGTTGGGACCAATTCTACATAATTTTGGGGAAAAATCATTTGATTAGGCCTCATTCTCCTGCCTACAGGCCAGCTATGGCATGTTGAGACATAACTCTATTTTGGCCTCCAGTCACAACTGAGACATCAATGGTCCAGTGATGCTGTGATGCTCCAGGACAAGATTACACCAGCTAAAGACAACCTGGGAGGAACAAAATCTTCATCTGCACAGTTCCTCATTCATCTAGGAATTCCAATGCTCTCTAGTCATCTGTTACTTTTGTTTCTCCCGATGTACTGGACTCTCTGTCCGGAGTCATTTGCTACATTTGTTTCTCCGGATGTACTGAATAAAAGGTGTGGCAAGCTTGGGGGCTTTCATCCTTGCCACCCAGAGCAGCACTAATCAAGCCCAAAACTCAGCTTCTTCTCAAAGTTTCATTGTTTTCTACCTTTCCTGTATGATAAGTTAATTCGCCTTGTGCTGCCTTGGCTCGAAGGAGACTAGGACTTATTGCATACGTTCTAGTAACGTCCCTTTTCCCTGTTCCTTACATACCATGAACTGTTTCTCCTCTGCGATACCTGTCTGCCATGCCACCCTGCCTTAGAGTCAGCCAATTATGGATTGAAACCTCTACAAACTGTGAGCTAAATAAACCTTTTCTCCTTTAACTTTGGGTGTCAGGTATTTTGTCTTATCAATGAGAAAAGTAACTAAGACAGTATGAAAGTGATAGGTGTTCAATAGAAACTATATTACAAATTTTGAATACATATATATATGTACACATAGGGAGACACAGAGAGATAGAGAGAGATTCCCTTGAATATATAATGGTTCAACTTATAATTTTTTTGATTTTTACAATGCTGTGAAAGTAATATTCAGTAGAAACTATATTAAAATTTTGAATATTTTTACAGTATGTACACAAACACACACAAATATATATGCATATATCTTTTACCTGTTATTAGTTTTCCATCATATAAATATATTTATTTAGTCCTTAGCTAACTAGATAATTTTGTGCTTAGTTTTTGACATAGAAAAAAACACATCAGCATTCATGCACATGAGTCCTTATGTTACAGTGCATTTATTTAAAATATATATCTGAATTACAGTTGCAGGATTGTAAGTTCTGCACATTTTCAACTTTGCTTAGTGCTATCACATAGCTTTCCAAATTGACTGTACAAATTTTTTTTTTTTGGTACCAAGGATTGAACTCGGGACCTTGCGCTTGTGAGGCAGGTAGCGACACCACTGAGATAAGTCCCCAGCCCAACTGTACAAATTTTTAATTTCACCAGCAATATATGTAAGAGGTATTTTTCTATATATTCAGTACATTTGACATTCTTTGACTAAGTACTGCTAATGTTTTCTGGGCCTTCCTTCTCTGGCCAGTTCCCCAGGCTCCAGACTTTCTTTTATAAGCCAGAGTTTTTTAGTCCTTTAAAGTCACATTCCCTCAAACTTCCCTTATATTATAATTAACAAATAATATGAACTATTGATCACTAGAGAATTATTAAATAATGTGGTGGGTAAGGTGGATACCCAACTTGATTTGCTTTGGAATCCATTCTGGGAACCTGTGTAGCACACTTCTGGGTGTGTCTGAGTGGGTCATGGAGAAATGACCTTGAGATATATGCCTTGTCCCTTGCTTCTGCCTCTCTGCTGTGTTTCTTGCCCACCAGAAACTAAGCAATTTAGTCCTCCAGACCCTTTCATCATAATGTTCCTGCCTTCCAGCCTGCTAACCCTGGATAGAATCTCCTGAAACTGATCTGAATTAGACCTCTCTCCTTTAAATTGTGGTTATGATGTATGTGTTTCAGTGATGGGAAAGCTGTACAATACAAATGATTAATGATTTAACAACTTAGCCCTTTATTTACATTTTTATTTTAACACAAATATTATTTATATAACCAATTAGCCCTCTGTTTGCACTTTTATTTTAGTAGATCTTATCAAAGTCTAACTCAAAAGAGAGACTGTCTCTTATGGAGGATGATCTTGAGATACGGGTGGGATTAAGTAGAAAGATCATTATGTGGCAGCAATCATATCTCTAATATTTTATTGTTATCCAAAATATATGGATATCATGATTATTTTATTTATATTAGTTTCTATTTGGGATAACTGAAAGTTAAGTGATAACTTTTATTACTTAAAAATTTAGAAAATACATGAACATATTTCTTAGTTTACTGAAAGTAGAAGGATAATTGGATGAATATTTCAGGTCCTTAGACGCATCCTTCTGATGATAAGTTCTCAATTATTGTAACTAAAGTTGGCAATGGAATTGGAGGTAACTGTATGAACTGTGCAGAAACATGAATCTAGGATACAGTTTGACAAGTACTCTTTTCTTCTGGGATAAATAAATCATTACTGTCAATTGTGTTGTTTTTCTTCATTACAAATTTATTATATGTGCAATTATGTAATTTTTGTTCTATGACAAATTTATTTCTCATGTGTGACTCTATGAGTGACTCTATGCCTGTATGCATTTAATTTATAAGTTTTACTAATTTTAAAATATTTTTATTAGTACAGGATTTCACTACCCAATGATTACATTCATCATGGTAAGTTGGAACATGTCTATAACATATTGTAATTTTTCCCTTCCCACTATTACTTCCAGCTCCCTCCATCTCTTGGTCCGTTCTCCAATTGTTAAGAATCTTCCTATTTCCTATTATCAGTTTTTTATTTTGCTCTGTAAATTATGCATATTTTGGGTTTCTCATAAAAGAGAAACCATGTGTTTTTTTTTTTTAGTTCTTTTATTGGTGCATTTTAGATATACAATTCGTTTACATTTATCATTGAGTGTTTGTACCTGTACATGATGTATCTTGGTTCTTATTTTTCCCCATTACCTGTGTGCCCTTCACCCCCTCCACCCTTCAGTATTTATATAGACATCATTTCTATTTTTTTTTTCTTTTCTCATAGCTTTTCCTTTCCCGCTTTTCTTTTCCCCTTCCCCTCCCTTCACCCCTTCGTCTTTGGACCTTTCTTCCTATTTCAAATTATCAATTATTCATTATAATTATTTTAACCCTTGTTTGCACTAACAGTTTCTCACACTAGTGAAATGATTCAGTATTTATACATGTGTGTCCTATTTATTTCACTTAAGAGTATGGCCTTGGTATGCATCCATTTAGCTATAAATGACTCTAGTTTTTCATTCTTTATGGCTGAGTAGTACTCCATTTTATAAAAAAAACCCACATTTTCTTTATCCACTTTCTAGTTGATGGGCACTTGGGCTGCTTCCAAGCTTTAGCTATTACAAACTGTGCCACTATGAACATGGGTGCACATATATCACTGTGGTATGATTCTTTTAATTCTTCTGGGAAGATGCCCAACAGGGGAATAGCTGGGTCAAATGGGACCTCTAGTCCTAGTTCTTTGAGGTATCTCCATACTGATTTCCACAGTGGTTGCACCAGTCTGCACTCCCACCAGCAATGGAGAAGGGTTGAAACCATGTGATATTTAAACTTGTGTATTTGTATGTGTGTGTTTAATTTTTTAAATTATTTTATTGGTACATTTAAGGTATACAATATAATGACATTCATCATTGAAAATTTGCACCTTTACATAATCCATCTTGGTTCTTATTTTTTCCCCATTCCCCTGCCCTCCCTTCAACCCCTCCACCCCTCCCTATTTACAAAGACTTTGTTTCCATTTTTTCTTTTTCTCATATTTATTCCATTCCCTTATTTCTTCTCCTCTACCCCTCCCACTTCCACTTCCCCTTTGCCCCTTTTCTTCCTATTTCACATTATCTATTATACCTTTTAGTCTTTATTTACACTTTCGGTTTCTCACATTAGTGAAACTATTCAGTATTTACATGTGTGTCCTATTTATTTCACTGAAGAGTATTACCTCAACGTGCATCCATTTAGCTATGTCTCTAGTTTCTCATTCTTTATGGCTGAGTAGTACTACATTTTTTTTTATAATATACGTTCTTAACTCAAGATTATATATTATGTAACATACTTTCTTACTGCAGCAGTGGCAAAAACAGCAACAACACTTAACACCAGAAAGTGGAGAGCGGAGAGTCCTGTGTTAGGAGTCAGGACGCGGGAGTTCTGGTCCCGGCTCTGCACTGAACAGCTGGGAGGGGGAAGTTAGCTCTCCGGGGCTCTTGCTCCCTCTTGCTCCAAAGATGAGCAGATTGCTTCAGGCGGCCTCCGAGGTCCGTTAGCTCTCTTCGGGTACATAATTGTAGTCACCTGTCCTTACCTATGTGACCGAGGGCCACCTGAGCTAAGCATTACTGAGATGTTGTCACGCCTGCTGTTTCATTCTCTCAGCTCGGTTTGTTTCTCTGACCTGTCTTGCCCACCCTGTCTGGAGAGGTGCTGACGAAACAGGGTCCTCGCAGAACACGGCTCTTCGAGTGGAGCTGTAACAGCTGCCAGTTCCTGGTCCTGTCCGCCCGTGGCTTAAGGACAGAGCTTCTCCCCAGACTCCTGGATACGGCTTTCTATTAATAACTCTTCCGATTTTCTCAAGCTCACAAGTCCTTATGGTAGAAAAATCGTATGAGGAGGGGGGCTCGGAGATGCCAGAGAGAAACAAAACAGCTTTGGGGTACATCAGAGAGAGCACTGTTTCAAGAGCCCTGCAACGTGGGTCTTCTCTCTGGTTTATCCCTGTCTGGCACAGGAAAGGAGCTCCCTGGCAGCCGAGGGCCCTAGGGCCACCTTAGGGACGGCCCGGCTGAGGAAGCTGCTGGACTGCGGAGGCCGCCCCCACTCCTCCTCCGCACCCCTGGCAGCCGACGTGGCTAGGAGAGGGCCAGGGAGGGCGCGCCTGCGTCCCCAGCAACCCGGCCCCGGGGGACGCTGTGGGCCACTACACTACATTTTATTTTTAAAAAACAAATTTTCTTTATCCAGTCTCCAGTTGATGGGCAATTGGGTTGATTCAGAATCTATGGGACACAATGAAAGCAGTCTTACTAAGGAAATTCACAGCAGTGAATACTCACATTAGGAAAACAGAGGGAGCTAAATTACACAACCTGAAGCTCAAGCTTCTAGAAAAAGAAGAGCAGAACAACCCCAAAGCTCATACAAGGGAAGAAATTATAAAGATCAGAGCAGAAATCAATGCAATGGAGACTAAGAGAACAATACAAAAAATCAATGAAGCCAAGAGTTGGTTCTTTGGAAGAATAACCAAAATTGACAAACCCTTAGCCAACCTTATCAGAAAAAAGAAAGGAAAGGTCCAAATCCATGCAATTAGGAATGAAAAGGGTGAAATTACAATGGACCCAACAGAAATCCAGAGGATCATCAATACCTACTTCGAGAATCTATATTCCATTAATATGGAAAACACAGACGAAATGGACAGATTCCTAGATACTTGTGAATTACTAAAGTTGAACCAAGATGACCTAAAAATTCTCAGTGGCCCGATATCAATCAATGAAATTGAAAATGTAATTAAAAACTTACCAACTAAGAAAAGTCCAGGTCCTGATGACTTCACTGCTGATTTCCACAAGACATTTAGAGAGGAACTACTGCCACTACTGTTTAAAATCTTCAATGAAATTGGAAGGGAAGCAATACTCCCAAATTCATTCCTGGAAGCAAACATTGCCTTGATCCCCAAAGCAGAGAAAGACCCAACTGAAAAAGAGAACTATAGGCCAATCTCACTAATGAACATAGATGCAAAAATCCTTAATAAGACACTGGCAAATAGAATGCAGAAAATCATCAAGAAGATCATACACCCTGACCAAGTGTGTATTTCATTTTACTTAACACTATGGTTTCATGGTGCATCCATTTTCCTACAAATAATTCAAATTTGTGTTTCTTTATGGCAAAGTAGTACTCTGTTATGTATAAATACCACATTTTCTTTATTCATCTGTTAATGGATATATGGGTTGTTTCAAAGATTTAGCTATTATGAGTTGTGCTGCTATAAACATGGGTAGGAATGTATATCACTGTAATATGATGTCTTTACGTCTTCCTGGAAGATATCTGTAAGGAGAATAACTGGGTCAAATGGTATCACTCATTTTAGTATTTTGAAGATTCTCTGTACTAATTTTCATAGTGGTTGTACTAATTTACATTTCTACCAACAATTTAGAAGGGTCCTTTCCCCCCACAGCCTTACCAGCAATTGTAATTATTTGATTTCTTGGTAATGGTCATTTTTTTCTTGATTAAGATGAAATGTTAGTGTTCTTTTAATCTGTATTTCTCTAATGGCCAGAGATATTCAACATTTTTCATGAATTTATTATCCTATTGTACTTCTTCTTTTGAGAAATATCTATTCATTTCAGTTGCCATTTTTTTATTAAGTCTTCTAGTTTGGAGGGTCTAAATTTGTTGATTGTTTTATATATTCTAGATATTTGTCCTCTGTTAAAGAAGTAGATGATAAAAAATAATTCCCTTTCTGTAGGTTGTCTCCTCACTCTTTTGGCTGTTTCTTTCACTGTGTCAATTTTTGTTTTGTTTTGTTTTTGTTTGGTTTGGTTTGGTTTGGTTTTTGTACTGGGGATCAAACTCAGGACCTTGTGCTTGTAAGGCAGATGGAAGCATAACTGAGGTAAATCCCTGGGCCCTGCTGTGTAGATTTTTAATCTGATATAATCTCATTTATTGATTCTTGATGCTATTTTTTGCTGTTGATATTTTTATTGGGATTGAATTAAATCTATACGTGAATTTTGCTAGTATGACCATTTAGACCATCATTGTTCTGCTTATATTGTAATGGGAGATATTATTCCATTTTCTGATGCTCTTTTTAATCTTTTTGAGACATATAGTTTTCATTGTAGAGTTCATTAACTTCCTTGTTAAGTTAATTTATAAATATTTAAAATTTTCAAATCTTTTCAGAATGGCTTTGTTTCCCTACTGTTTTTCTCTATGGGTTTATCATTGGTATATAACAGTATTATTGATTCCTGTGTGTTGATTTTGTATTTCAGATGTGTGGCTGATTTTATTAGTTTCTGAAATCTTTAGGTGGAATTTTTGGTGTCTTCTATGTAAAAGATCATGTCATCTATGGATAAGGAGAGTTTTGATTCTTTCATTGCTATATGCAACCCTTTAATTTCTTTTTCTTTTTTTTTCTTTTTGCATAATTATTCTAGCTAAAGTTATAAGTATGTTATTGAACAAGAGTGGTGATAGTAGCATACTTGTCTTCTTCCTAACTTTTGAGAAAAAGCTTTCAGGTTTTCTGCATGTAATATTATGTTCACAGTAAGTTTGTCATAAATGGCTTTTCTCACATTGACATAATGTCCCTCTATAGATATTTTCTTTAAGATTTTAAAAATTTTCAACAAAATTTGATTTAAAGGAAAATTCTTAATTTTGATAACAAGGTACTTTTATAAATAAAGAGAGGAAAAGGAAAAGGAGTTGAAGGGAGAGGAGGGGATTGAGGAAAAAAGAATCAAGATATATTATGCAAAAGTAAAAATTCCCTATGATGAATGAGATCACTATGTATATCTAAAATGTACCAATAAAATTAACAAAAAAATCTACAGGATTTTTAAAATCAAGAATCATTTTGGGCTGGGGATTTAGCTCAGTGGTTTCACCGCCTGCTGCGCAAGCGCAAGGACTGAGTTCAATCCCCAGTACCTAAAAAAAAAAGAATCATTTTGTATTTTGTCAAAGGTTCATTCTGCATCATGTATTAAGGCAATCATGTGATTTTTGTCTTTGCTTCAGTTCATGTGATGTATTGCATATATTGATTTGTATATGCTGGACTGTACTGGGATGAAGCCTATGTGGTCATGATTTATGATCTTTTTGATGAATTGTTGCATTCTGTTTACAAGTATCATGTTGAGTCTTACATGTACGTTCATTGAAGAAATTGGCTTGTACTTCTTTGTTGGTTTGTTTGTTTGGAATTTTAGTTAAGTTCTAGTATGGTTTTGGAATTAAGGTAATACTAGCTTCTAAGAATGACAATGGCAGCCTTGCTTCCTTTTTTGTTTTATTAAAAAATTTGAGGAGCAGCAGCATTAAATCTTTCCTGAAGTTCTTACAGAGTTCAATGGTGAATCCATAAGGTACTGGGCTTTTCCACTTGGTTGGTTTTTGATTACTGTCTCAATTACATCGGCTGTTACTGAATTCCTCAGAGGTCTATATCTTTTTGGTTCAATTTTGGTAATTCATACATATTTAGAAATCAACTCATTTCTTCTGGATTCTCCATGAGGGAGTATAGTTTTTCAAAGTAGATACTATTGAGCTTCTGGATTTCTGTAGTGTCCATTGTGATTTTGCCTTTTTCACTTCTAACTGCTTTGATTTGATTTTTCTCATTCCCTTTTTAGTAAGATAGGCTGAGGATCTGTCTATGTTATTCTTTCAAATATCAGCTCTTTGATTCATTCTTTATATTTTTTTAGTTTCAATTTTATTAATTTTCACTTTGATCCTTATCAGCTCCTTTCTTGGACTAGATTTGTGTTTAGGTTGTTATTGTTTTTCTAGGAGCATGAGGTACATTATTATATTACTAATTTGGGCTTAATCTCTTTTTTTCTATTATGGGCATTCATTCTTTCTCAACAGAGCCTCAGTTACACAAGAAATAACATAACTAATCAACAAATGGGATTATAGCAAATTAACGTCTGCATAGCAGAGGAAACAACAAAGGGAAGAGACAATTTACAGAATTGGAAAAAAAATTGCCACCTACTCCTTTTATAGAAGACTAATACCCAGAATATATTAAAAACTCAAAAAATTAGATTACCTAAACTAAATAACTCAGTCAAAAAATGGGCAACTAAAATGAATAGATGCTTCTCAGAAGAAGAAGTACAAAAGGCCAAACAAATAAATCAGAAAAGTATTCATCATCTCTGGTCATTTGAAGAATACAAATTAGAAGAACACTAACATTCCATTTTAATCCAGAAAAAAATGACTGTCATCAAGAAGTAAATAATAGTAAGTGCTGGAAGGCTATAGGGAAAAAGACCCTTCTAAATTGTTGATGGCAAGGCAAACTAGTATAACAACTATAGAAATCAATATGGAGATTCATTAAAAACCTGAAGCTAGTAATTCACTTTGACCCACTTATTCTTCTTTCAGGTATCTTCCAGAAAGAGTTAAAGATATCATATTGCAGTGATATATACCTACCCATGTTTATAGCAAACAACTCATAATAGCTAAACCTTAGAAGCAGATTATATGTCCATCAACAGATTAATGAATAAAGAAAATGCAGTATTTAAACACAATGGAGTCCTGCTCAGCTGTAAAGAAGGTGTTTATATGATCTTTTATGTCCAGTAGTTTTTGCTTTATGAAGTTGTATTTGCCTATGTTTGCTATATATCAATAGTGTCTAACCTACAAATGCATTCCCATCTAGTTTCCATGTCCCTGTATGCACCCTAAGTCATTGCTTTCTCTGCTTCACTTAACACCCTAGTGGTGTTTTAGGTGCCTTCTGCTACAGAGATCCCTCTGTCCATACACCCCAGGTTGTGACATCTTTCCAAGCTGAGGTGTATCCCTGATCATGATGGGAGATGGGGAAGACACACTGACCACTAACCTCTGTGCTGGATGCAGGCAGCAGGGCAAGGGATGGGTGTGGGGTCATGCAATCCACTGAACTTAATGTTAGCCCTTTTAAACTAAGCTCCCTCTAAAAACTGTACATAAAGATCCTGGTTTCTCTTCACAGGATGAGACCTCTGCCTCCGTCCAGGCATTAACTTAAACTTTTTAAGTTTTCTGTCTATCCCACACTATCTCTGCGACTGTGTCTTGTGGTGGTCTCATACCCAGTGCCTGTCATATGTTGTTCCCAGAATCCCTGAAGTGTAGTTGTTCTGTGAATTCTTATTTCCAAAATCTCTATTAAGTTCGCTCTCATATATGGTAGTGCTGTAATGGACTTCTCAAACTCTAGCATGCCATGTGGAAGTACTTTCAGAGTAAAACTCCATGCTATTTTTTGTTTGTTTGTTTGGTACCGGGGGATCGAACTTGGGACCTTGTGGTTGCGAGGCAAGTGGCAGAACCACTGAGCTAAATCCCTAGCCCCTCCATGCTATTTCTGCAATTTACAATAAGCATAGGTTTTTCATGGGGCTAGCGTTTGTGGCTTGGTCCATTCTTCCTCCCTGGTGCTGCTGATCTTTCTGGGCTTATCTCATTTTAGAGAAGACAGGATACCCTCTGCAGGAGCTGGGGTTATTGTTCCAGAATACTTCCTTCTTTTCTCAATATTGTCTTCAATTTCTTCCATTTCTCTATATATTCTAGTTTTCTCATTGGTTCTTTCTTAATTTCCAGAGATATACATCTTTATTTTTCTTCAGTAGGTTGTTGTTTTTTAGGTGTGTCTCAATTTCAGTTCCTGGAGAGGCTTTTGCTGCTGATCTTTATCATAATTTTGTGAGGCATTTACACTTCTTAAATGTCTCCTAAAAGTGTTATTGATTAAACAATAGCCACATTTTGGACATTGTCTACAAAAACAGTATATACTTTGTCATTCAGTATATAATCCACATATATATTAAAATATTTTGGTACATATTAGATGCCTAATAAATGTGACTGTATACTTATATGAATAAGTGACTATTCTCTCTTTCATTTTGAAAATTAGTATTTCCCACAGGAAATCTATCAAATTGCTCTTTATTTGCAAAAAGAACAGAATGACTCTCTTATCTGATGTTGATGAAGGGGTTATTTCAGCTGCATTAATACATAACTTCTCATGTGGTTATGACCTCCATAGAGGACAAAAAGAAAATATTCTTTCAAAAGTAATACACATTTAACAGATGAAATAATGTGGATAGCCAGAAATCTTGCTTTCTTTTCTTATCAAATATAAAGTGTGCTTGGAATAAATGATTATACATGTAGCTGAATGGGGCTCATTCTCACAAAGCTAGAAGTCCAGATTGAGTCAACTGAGAGAGAGAGGAACAGCTTTTAAAACATACTGGATTCAATACTGTGGTTTGCACAATTATCTTTCACCAGCAACACATGCAGAAAAAAATACTTATACTACTAAAATTTTTGTTCTTACTTATGTTTCACCCCAATAGTAAGGGCTGATGAATTGCTGCTGGTTTCTTCTTTCTGGAACTAAACATAGGGTGGCTATAAGTTAATTTTTATTTTTCTCTACTGTTCCTGGAAAACTATTGAAAAGAAATTTATAACTACTAAGCAGCAGAAGCTTAGTTTGATTATCCTGTGAAGAAATAGATAATTTTGGTGGTTTGGAGTTGTAACAACTTGATGATGATGAAAATGTTAACATGTCATTTTTTTCCCTTCTCTCTCTTTGTGTCTGCTGTCAGCTGCATTTTTTAGTCACTACTTCATGCAGTGTGGTTTGTAAAGGGAACATTAAAGCAGTATTTTCCCTGGTTCTATTCCTCACATTTTAATTTGTGGTCTACATGATCTATGCAGGAAATATTTACTTTGAGGCTTTTATTTGGCTCAAAAAATGCGAAGTGATCAAATTGAGGCAATGTGTCTACTGATCTCAGCAATGGAATCTTTGTACATCAAAGATAATGTTGGCAAGTTTTTCCAAAAAGATTTTAAGTTATGCTTATAGATGTAATGACCTTAATGTTCTTCCCATGACTATATCACAGATAGAAAGTAGAATTTCCTCTTAAATTTTAAATTTTGTCTTTAGTGTCTTCCCAAAATAAAATAGAATACTTGATATTATGTTTCTCCATGTTGTCCTCTCTTTATTGACTAATTTCTTTCTACTTCTTACTGAATTTGATTTTCAGGAAATATCTATAGATGTGAGAATTTATGTGTGTATTCTAGGTAGCCCAGAGCTCTCACAGTAGAAGGGGAGTTAATGAACACTCAAATGCTCTAAGGCTCTTATAATGTATATTACTTATATGATAATTCTGTGTACCACATGCTAAAGTAATTCTCTACATATGCATGTCTCTTTAGGGGAAAAATACATGAAATTTTAATAATAGTGAAGATATGTAAGGAACAATATACAAAACAAAATAAAACTTTCCTGTAGGAATGTATTTTATGAATGCGAACTAGGCTACATATATAATATTTAAAATTGTAAATTTTAAAATTACAAACTTAAAATGGTTGAACCAACTTTCAAATAAACTTGATTTGTTTGCATGTTTCTTTTGTGTAAACTCATGAAGGGTGATTTAAAGCTACAGATGGAGAGTCACTGAAGGGATAGTTGATAAGGCACATTCAGTGGACTCTTTCCCTGTAAGACTTGACTTTGACACAGCACTGAGCTGTCATCTTATGTTATTATCCTTTGAGATATTTTATTTATTTATTTATTTACTTTGACTACTTCAATTTTTTTTATTTAAAAAGATAGACTCAATATAACTTATTGGACTTTTCAATGAAAATCATAGAAGAAAAGACCATTAAGAGTCAGGCCATATATGAAATAAGATTTCTGAATCATTTGCCCAATAAGATGTCTTTATTTGTTTATTTATTTATTTATTTGTATTAAGTTCTTTTATTGGTACATTTTAGGTATACAACACAATTACATTTCTCACTGGGAATTGTACCTTTACATAATGCATCTTGGTTCTTATTTTTTCCCCATTCCTAGCCCTCCCTTCA
>NW_004624836.1:1561497-1585700 GCF_000247695.1 Heterocephalus glaber | reverse complement strand
TAGATTTATTAATCATGTCTTGCAGTAGGGGCACAATTTCTCCTGTTATCTGAGAAATTATTTCTGATTTCATTTTTTCTACATCCCCTTTTGTTGCCAGTTCATTGGGTCCAGGTTGTTGAGTATCAGAGTGTTCCATCTCTTTTCCCTTTGGGGTTGCTGTAGGTGATCTGGAAGTCTGATTTTGAGACTTATTTACGTGTTTTCTCATTTCCACTGGTGCAGGGTGGTGTTAGCGCCTGCACAGATTACCTCCTCTAAGCTGGGTGAGGTGGGACAGGGGCCAGGAGCAGCGGTAGGGATGGTGACCAAAAGCCCTTTCCTGAGGTCTGGGAGCAGCAGGAAGGATGGTGGCCAGGAAACCCCTTCCTCTGGACCAGGAGCAGTGGGATGGTGGCTCAGAAGCCCCTACCTCTGGGTCGGGGGTGGTGGGAGTGATGGTGGCCCGGAAGCCCCTTCTTCTGGGCCAGGAGTAGTGGGACAGAAGGTGGCCCAAAAGCCCTTTCTTCTGGGCTGGGAGCAACGGGAGGGATGGTGACTGGGAAGCCCCTTCCTCTGGACCAGGAGCAGTGGGACGACGGCTCAGAAGCCCCTACCTCTGGGCCAGTAACAGTGTGACTCAGTACCTTGGTCTGGTGGTCTGGTGTCCTCTGCCTCTTTGTAGTGTGGAATCAGGTGGCTGCCTGTCTGCAGCGGGGTGATTCGGTGCCTTCCGCATGACACAGGACCTCGGTAGGGCGTGCACAGACCTGCCTGTCTGCAGCGGGCTGATTTGGCGGGTGTTCCGCGTGACTGGGGACCTTGGTAGGGTGTCTCCTTTGAGATATTAATGTCATGGAAGATCACTGTAAAAAGAAAATAGTAATTTGCTAATATTTTAAGTAAAAATTAGAGTGATAATTTTAAGTAATATTGATTTGGTACTTACTGGTAAATTCTTTCTGTCACATTGTTTTGAGCAGCTTTCCTAATCCTAGGAGATACAGTTCTCCAGTATACTGTGGCTTGTGCCATGTTTTTCACTGTGTGCTTGGAGCTTGGTCCAGAGATAGAGTGTGGAAATTTTACAAGGTGGAGCCTAGTAGGGGATCATCTAATCTCACTGAGGACACTGTCCTTGGCAGAGTGTAAGATATATCTCATGTGACTCTTTAGGTTTTTAAGAGATTGTTATAAAAACTTGAGCATGGCCTGACCTACTCTTTCTCTATGATATTTCATTTGAGAGTTTGAGATGTGACTGCTTGCTCCTTCACACAATACATTTCCCTACTAAAGTGACGTTATCTGACACTCTCACCTGAGACCAAATCAATGAGGCTGTCCTGTCATGGACTATGTAATTATGAGCTAAAACAAATAAATAAACCTCTTTTCTCATTAAGTAGCTTGCTTTGGGTATTTTGTTATGGTAATTAAAAGTTGACAAACCCAACATGTAAAGACTGTTTTGCCATGCAAGTTTTATAAATTAGGATGTTCAAATAACTAGATTCTAGACAAATTTTCGTGGCTCTTGTGTTCATGATTGGGTTAGTTTTTTTTATTATTTTATGTTCAGATAACTTTACAGAAAGTACAATGAGCAAAGTTAAGTTGGAAAAATTTGTATCCATTCATCTTGCACAAGGAAGCAGTTCATTAACTTTTCCCCACATTATTTCATTTATCTCCTCCTGCAAGTTTAATTTCAACACATCTAATTTCTCTTAAGCTTAACTGCCTCATTAATTTTTTGATATATTCTCGCCCTCCTGCTGCTTTCTTTACCTTTGCATTTCAAAACGTGCAATTGAAATGGAAGCCCCAGGAGTCTGAATTCTAGGCTAAAACCCTAAAGAGAAGTCCAGCAAACATAAGAATAATGAAATTTTCCAAGGAAACTCTGAAGTTAAACATGATTAAGAAATTGGGTTCTGTACTGATTCAGTGGTATGACATGCTGTAAAAGCTACATGAAAGGAGGAAATAAATATAAGCAGAGAAAAGAGTCTTGTCCTGTTATGTATATCTGTCAATTAAAATACTATATATTACAGTGGAGTAAGTCATGAAGACTCAGTTAAATAATGCTATTTTCGCTTCTCCTCCCCAGCCTTCCCACGGGCGGACTCGGAGGCGCCTCGCTCTCGCCTTTTCTCATTTTTTTCCCCTTTCCCCCTTCCTTTTCTTTTCTTTTTCCCCTTCCTCCTTCCACCATTTCCCCTCGGAGGCGCTTCCCCCGGGCAGGGGCCGAGCCGGTCTCATCCCTGCTTCTCCCCTGGCTGCGGCGGCCTCAGGCCCGGGGTCGTCCTGGAACTGAGTTGCTGATGGCCCCAGGAAGCAGACATGTGTTCAGCTCGCGCCCAGAGCCCCCCCCCCCCCCCCTCCCCGGCCCCCCTTCTCCCTCCTCCGTCAGTCCGGTCCTTGGTCAGCTGGCCCGCCACCATTGGCGGAGGGAAGGAGGAGGTGACGCCCTGGATGCTCCCCGCTTCACCCCTGGGAGGTCTACAGCTTTGCCGGGGAGGAGGATGAGGGCGAAGAGTAGGAGGTAGTTACATCAAGCTGGGCGGCAGGCAAATCCAAAGGATATCATGAAGTTTCCAGGACCTTTGGAAAACCACAGATTGTCTTTCTTACTGCAAAAGGCAATCTCTAGGGAAGCCCAGATGTGGAAGGTGAATGTGCAGAAAATACCTACAAATCAGAATGTTTCTCCATCCCAGAGAGATGAAGTAATTCAGTGGCTGGGCAAGCTCAAGTACCAATTCAACCTTTACCCAGAAACATTTGCTCTGGCTAGCAGTCTTTTGGACAGGTTTTTAGCTACTGTTAAGGCCTACCCAAAATACTTCAGTTGTATTGCAATTAGCTGCTTTTTCGTAGCTGCCAAGACTGTTGAAGAGGACGAGAAAATTCCAGTACTGAAGGTATTGACAAGAGACTGTTTCTGTGGATGTTCCTCTTCTGAAATTTTGAGAATGGAGAGAATTATTTTGGATAAGTTGAATTGGGATCTTCACACAGCAACACCATTGGATTTTCTTCACATTTTCTACGCCATTGCAGTGCCAACTAGGCCTCAGTAACTTTTCAGTTTGCCCAAATTGAGCCCCGTCTCAACATTTGGCAGTCCTTACCAAACAGCTACTTCACTGTATGACCTGCAACCAACTTCTGCAATTCAAAGGATCCATGCTTGCTCTGGCCATGGTTAGCTTGGAAATGGAGAAACTCTTTCCTGATTGGCTTCCTCTTACAATTGAACTGCTCCAGAAAGCACAAATAGATATCTCCCAGTTGATCCACTGTGGGGAGCTTGTGGCACATCACCTTTCTACTCTGCAGTCCTCCCTGCCTCTAAATTCCGTTTATGTCTACCTCCCCCTCAAGCACACCCTGGTGACCTGTGACAAAGGAGCGTTCAGATTACATCCCTCCTATGTCTCAGGCCCAGATTTCTCCAAGGACAACAGCAAGCCAGAAGTGCCAGTCAGAGGTCCAACAGCCTTCTGCCATCATCTCCCAGCTGCCAGTGGGTCCAAGCACACCTCTGCTAAATGCAAAGTGGAGGAAATAGAAGTGGATGACTTCTATGATGGAGTCAAGTGGCTCTATAATGAAGATAGTGCTGCAGAAAATGTGGCTTCTGTGTGTGGCACTGATTTATCAAGACAAGTGGGACATGTTTCCCCTTGTCCATCTTTGCAGCCTGTTTCTGTCATGTAGTTTCAACATGTGTTACCTTCCAGTGCAAATTAAGGTTGGCTACTTTGGGAACAACCTATAAAACTAAGAAAGGCTATGGAGGGATATATACCTTATAAGGCTGATTTGAAGTGAGCCAGAAAAAAAACACACCCTCATTTACTTGTGCAGTTAATTATAATTCAGCATTGTTTAAAGGCCAAAAAATACCTACCAAAACATTTTTAAAAAGTAGATTTCTTTATAGTATGTCAGTTCTGTTCTTTTCTTTGCTAAAATGTAGCTTTCCCCATGTCAAAAAATTACAGTATTTGAAAAAAAATTCCAACATTCACAGCTATCAACTCGTTTCCCCAGCATCCTGATTTATTTTCCCCTTGCTTTTGCTTGTTTCTTCATTGAATACTTAACAAATTTTATGCATATTGATCTATGTTCTCTGATTTCCAGTGAATAGGAACCCTCCAAGTTTTTTAGTTTTTTATTTTTTTAAGCAAAATTAGTGTGACAGCCATATTTAATCCATGGTTTAGATTCCAGTTAGTGTGGAAAGTGTACTTTGGAATTGTGCAGATGAGTCAGAGGTGATAATAGACAAAGTTCTCACATTACCACATGGATTTTGTTTCTCACTTCGATTTTTAGAGTTTAAAAACAAAATTACGGCTTTATCTTAAACTTTAAAATGCCATGTAACTAGAACACTTAGATTTGTTGAAATCATTTTTGACAACTGTATGAAAGAATTTGTGACAAAGTTACTATATCCAGGGCCTCACCAAATAAACCTATATTTCACATCATTAGATTTTTGTAACTGATCTGTTTTCACTCATTTGCAATCAGTAGGAGCCTGTCTAGATGTTGGGGCAGCTCTATGATTTGAGTCTATAACACGTAATTCAGAACCCTCATTTTATGTTAGACTGTTAGGATTTTCTGACAAAAATTATTCCATGTCTCATAACCTGCCTGTTCTTCCCTTAATGACTTGGATCCTGAGCTCCCTTTGCAGTCTGAAGAAGGTATTGCAGTCAGAACCATGTACCAATGATAAAAGCCTTTGGTAGCAATAAAAAGTTGTCAGAAAAAAATAGTAATGCTATTTCTTAGTAGAGATAATGTACTATAACTAATGGAGAGTTCGAGGATAGAATAATTTGCTAAAAAGGAGCAAAAAAGAAACAAATCTCTTTCCTCTACATGTATTTTTCTGAATTCATAAATCTGAGGGTTGATTTAAAACTCCTATGCCTAACTTGGAGAAAGTTGCACAGTATTCTTGGGCTTTTAAGGATCTGGTAAAAAAAAATCAAGACACGATCCTGTCAATATTAGATCTTGGTAAAATAGAGAAGTTGAGAATTTATCTTTGTAATGATTCTCCTCCTCTCTCCTACAGGGGTTCTGATTTAGAGTTATTATCACAGAATTTTGACATGTTGAAGTCATTATAATTGACTCTGGATTTTTCAACTTCTATTCCTCATGAAATATATCAGTCCTACTATCTGTTTCTCTAGGTGGCATTCTTGGAGATCAAGTAGTTATATAAACAAAAGGAGAAAATTGTGAGGAAGCTACTGATACAAAATGTTTTGTTTATACTTTTATGTTAAAATATAGATAACATAAATTTTAACAATTTAACCGTTTAAAATGTATAAATAAGTGGTAATAAGTATATTCACAATGAAGCACAAGTATCTCCACTACCTATTTCAATAATTTTGTAACATGTTAAAAAGAAACCCTACAGCGTTAAGCAGTTACTTCCAGCCCACCCCATCCCCACAGTCCCAGAAAACCACTTTTTTCCTGTATCTATGGATTTGCATTTCATGTAAATGGAATCATATAATATGTTACTTTTGGACTGTGGCTTCTTTCACTCTATTATGATGTTTTTAAACTTCACCTATGATATGGCCAGTATCAGTACATCATTCCCTTCTGTGAGTCAAAAAATATTCCATTACCTGGATCATATCACATTTTGTTTATTTGTCTGCTGATAGATGTTTGATGTTGTTTTCATGTTTTAGCTATTATGAAGAGAGCTACTTGCAAGTTCAGACTGCATGATTGAGACCACGCAAAGTCTAAGCAGCATCCAATTAGTTTATTGCCATCTGGGTGAAGATGGCCCAAGGGTAAGAAGGCCCTTGGCACTGAGAGGCAGATGCTAGTATTTATATGGGGCATTTTAGGTAGGGGAGGGGACTGGTCAAGAGGGAGGAAAATTTTAGAGTCCGATGGGTGATGGGCCTGGAGCTGGCTGATAAACAAGAGTGATGAGAGCAGCAGGGCAGCTGCTGGCTTCTTGTTATCTCTGTGCTTCTGTGGATGGGGGTAGCAGGTCTGTTTGGGTGGGGGTCAAACTTGGGGGGCCTGTCATTACTATGATAAATCATGTGCAAAATTTAGTTTAAACACTTACTTTCAATTTTTTTGGGTATACAAGATGTGATTAGAAAATAAGGTGAATGTTCAAATTAAAATTTTATTACAGTAAAAGACAAATTGCTATTAATTTCCCTCAAAATATCCCTATTCACTTCAAAAACCCTTATCCCATCATTCTTGTAACTTTTTAAAGCAGCAGTGGAAGTCTTTCAAGAGCATCTTTAGTTTTGCTGTCATGGCTGCCTCAATGTTGGGAATTCATTCAAAATATTTACCTTTCATGATCATTTTGACTTTAGGGAAGAACCAGAAGTTGCAAGGTGCCAGATCCAGTGAATAAACTGGATGAAGACACACTATAATGTTTTTAGGAGTCTGCATTTTTGTTAGCCGATCTTTGGCAGCAGCATTCATCGAATATTTCATCACACATTATAAAGACACTCACAAAAGTGCACTTTCATAATTGCTTCAGAAAGTGCCAAGAATGATGGAATAAGTGTGTTCAAAGAAAGGAGAGTATTTTGAAGAAGACTAGGGGCAAAGTGGTTTTTACACTAATATTTTTTAAAAATTTAAACATTTACCTTATATTATTATTATAGATAGGTAAGTTAATTAGATATCTTGTTGGCAGGTAGACAGGGCCTCCCTTAAGGTCCCAGCCCTCCAGGAGCCAACACAGCCAGGAACCAACATGGAAAACAATTGAGGCACAATCACTGGTTAGCATTATAAAAAGGAAAAGAAGTACTACTTCCCCTAGAGATAGATAGCAGTGATTGATATTCTAAATGGGAAATTCCTTGTCTGTGACTTGTCTTCGCATTTGATCCCCATTTAATCAATATCACCTGGGTGACTGTACTTGTAATCTTATTGGTTGGTCATGGTTTTGTCCCACCTTGTGCCCACCTTGTAAATTTCTATCGGGTCTTATAGTTTTGTCCCACTTTGTACCGCCTCACCACATGGCTTTGCTTTATGAAACATTTTTGAAAAGTGGGATGGGCAGGCAATCCACTTTCTGGTCCCCCTTCTGTGTCTCTTAGACAGAAGCTATCTTTCTCTCAATAAATTTTTCCTACTCTTAACCTTTGTTGTTCCTAGAATTCATTCTTTGATTTTAGAGAATAGGAACTTGTGTTTCAGATATCTAGTAGGTTTGCGAGTTACATCTCTTCCCCTATATCATTATGAGCACACCTGCTATGTATTAGAGTAGAATTGCTGAGTCATATATTATTTCTGGGTTTAATTTTTGGATGAGCAGTCAAAATATTTTCTATAATAGTTACATTAAGTTACTTTCTGAAGAGCAAACTCTGAAATTTCAGTTTTTTCATATCATCTCTTATTATTTTAATGCACTGGATTAATCCTTTAATTTAACATTGAAATGTATTGATTGTAGGTGTCTTTTTCTGTATGATTTTTTCGACCTTAAGTCCCAAATTTTTTGTTGCTCATTTCAACCTCTAAACAGTATGTTATCAAACCATTAAAGCTGCTATGTTACAATTGGGTAGATATATAGCACCAAGCAATCCAAATAATATAAGGGGAATATAAGTCCCAACCTGGTAGGTATCTGTGCTGTCTTTGACTCAATCATAAACATTTCATCCCAGATTCCTTAGTCCATTTAATATCTATACAAGCCTAATTCCTCTCCCAGTTAGCTGCTAATGTCTCTCTCCTGATGTTAGCCCATCCACTCATGGCTGAAATCTCTCCTAGCTAGCAGCTGCTATTCCTCACTCCCAATGTCAGCCCACCCACACACGGATGTAATGAAATTGTCTTTTCCCAGCTAGCTGCTAAAATGTATCCCTCATTTTAGTTTCTGTTCACTAGAATAAACTTTTTCTTTCCTCACAAAAAGGCTGTTTAAATGAGTGTATTTATGTGCATCATCTATAGTAATAACTTAGAATCCCCCTTTTCTTTACCTACACATGTGCTGCTAGAATCCTAGGCTTCCTTGAGTTCTTTTATTGCTCAAGTTAAATATAATCCTAGTATTTGACTTGTTTTTAGGAAACACATGTTTGTCAGATCAACAGACTTTAATACTCAGATCAACAGGCTTTAATGGTCATCAGTGAAAGGATCGCCGAAGAAGGGGGCACACACAGGCATTCAAGCAGTAAGCCTTTATTGGGGGCGGCAGTCTGCAGCCTGCCAGGACTGACTCACAGGAGGGAGATCAGCCGCAACATGGGCTGAACAGAAGGCTTATATGGGATTTTGCAGGTGGGAGAGCACTAGTCCATTGGTGGGGGTGGGTAATTGGGGCTGGGATATGTAGCAACAGGTTTCGGTGGGGTGGGGGGCATGGAGCAACCGTTTTCAGGAAGCCCCTGTCTTACTGGAACATCTGACCACGAAACCGGTGGGGCAGAAAGTCCTTAACTAGGCAGAGAATCACTAACAAAGGGAGGTCATGCCTTAGTTATGGGGAAGTTCCTTGTTCCCTGTGGCAGAGTGGGGCAAGGGGAAAGGAGAGGAGGGGGCTTGCTCTGTGGGGGCTCTGAAGTACCTAACAATCAGATCAAGAGAATTCAAATCATAGCATTTTGTGTTAGTTGTCCATGCTGAACTAATACAATCATACTGAGCACAATCACAATTACTTCGGAGAATAAAAAGATAAATCTTTTAAAATTTTTTATTTTTATAAGTTTGCAGTACATAATGTTTACATTCTTTATGTGAAATTGGTACATGTACATAAAGCATCTTTAAATTTTTTTTAATTGTACATTTTTGCCATATGTAATGATTGCATTCTTTATAGGGAATTTGTATCTGTACATAATATATTTTAATTACTCTTTTTTTCTCGTTTCCCTCTCCTCCATGCATCCCTTCTTTCCCTTCCCATTTACAAAATAGTTGTCTCCTTCCTTGTCCTTGTTGCCAAGAATTTCTTTTACTATTCTCAGTCTCTTCTGTTTCCATGTGAATTGTACAACTGTTTTCTATTTTTCTGTGACATATGCTCTTTGTATTTTGATTGGGATTATAATTACATCTGGATTACAGTTTTGGAAGTATGGTCATTTTTACTATATTGTTTCTGCCTATCCAAGAACAGATGATATCTTTCCATTTTCTGATATCTTCTGCAATCTCCTTTTTTGGAGTTCTGCCATTTTCAATGTAGAAATCTTCCACGTTATTAATTAGACTGAATCCAAGTATTTCATTTTTCTCTAAGCTATTGTGAAAGGAGTTTTTCCCTAATTTTTCTTTCAGTTTGTTATTCATGTACAGAAATACTATTGATTTTTGAGTTTGTATCCTGCTGCACTATTGAATTTGGTTATTAATCGTAGCAGTCTTTTGGTGGAGTGTTTGGGGTCTTCTATGTAGAGTATTGTGTCATCAACAAAAATGATAACTTCATCCTTTCTGATCCATATTCCTTTTACATCTTTCTCTTGTCTAATTTATCTGGCTAATGTTTCTACAACTAAATTGAACAGGAGTGGTGATAGTGAGCATCCTTATCTTGCTCTTGATTTTAAAGTGAAACTTTTCAGTTTTTCTCCATTTAGTATGATGTTGACCATTGGTTTATCATGATGGTTTTAATTAGATTAAGATAAAGATTTTCTATTCTAATTTCTTTAGGGTTTTAGCCTGAATACGTTAGACTTTGTCAAATGCTTTTTTCTGCATTTATTGAGATGATCATGTGATTTTTTTCCTTGCTTCTGTTAATGTGGCATATTATATTTATTGAATTGTATATACTGAATGATCCCTGAATCCCTGGGATGAAACCTTCTTGGTAATGGTATATAAACTTTCTGATGATTTGCTGCATTCTTTTTGCCAGTTCAACTCCTTAATGAAATTGAAAGGGAAGTAATATTCTCAAAGTCCTTCCTAGAAACAGTCATTACCCTGATAACTAAAAACAGAGAAGAACTCAACCAAAAATAGAGAACTACAGGCCAATCTCTAATGAACAGAAATGCAAAAATCCTCAAAATAACACACCTTAACTCATTCTTTCATCCTGTTTTCCTCCCCCTTTCCCTCTACTTCCATCTCTTGGACATTTTGCATTTGAGAAAGATCTATCTCCCTGTCATTTATTTTGCTTTTTATTTATATTTTGGGTTTCTCATATAGACACACTGTGCAGAATTTAAGCTTGTGTGTCTGATATATTTTTCTTAACTTTATGGTCTCCAGATGTATCCATTTACTATAAATGACTTAAGTTTATCTTACTTTATGGCAGAATTGTGCTGCTATAAACATGGATATGCATCTTCTCTCAGAAAGAATAGCCATCATCTAGACATCAAATAATAAAAAATGCTAGTGGGGCTGCAGGTAAAAAAGAACCTCTACTATTGTTGGTGGGTGTGTAAAATAGTACAAACATGAGGGAAATCAATATGGAGATTTCTCAAAAAACTAAAATTGGAAATTTTGTTTGACCCAATGATTCCTATTTATTTTCCTAAAAGAATAAAAAAAATAAGTCTGACATGATCACTCTTTCAAGAAACTTACACTGCAATATAAAAATGGTAGTAATGAAAAGAAAATAGAATTTATAATATGAGTTAGTTACAAAGTCTGTGGAAATTAAAAAACAATAAATAGTATGAGGTTGACATCATCTGGCAGCATTTCCAAAAGAATGGGAAATTTGTTATTGGCTTTTTAAGAATGAATAGCATATAGGAATTTGGTATACTCTTAGTGAAAAACATTTAAATAATGTGAATCTTGAGAACCAGAGAGTGAGAACCAATATGGGAGTGCAATCTATTAATCAAAATGTTAATATTTTATTGAGAATATATTGATTTAATTTTACACCCAGAAGTGAAGTTTAGAGATATGAGGAGATATTCAGGAATGGCATTTTATAAATTAATTAATTAAGTTCCCATTTAGAGAATTATTATTTAGCGGGAGGTATTATAGCAGGTGTTCTTCTTGTACTACTTTGTTTAAAACACTTGATAATTTAAAGTATTTATTGATTGCATTTCACTGATAAAGCAACTGTGACTCAGTAATATCAACTGGACTTTGGCTACTGTAACATTGCAATTAATCATTAGTAATGAGTTTGCTTGATTTTAAAGTCTGGGATTTTAAGTACTCCACTATGTTGTTACCTTGTGAGTGGGGTTAGTTATGGTGATTACCCACTGATTTATATACAATTTCTTGTCTTCTTTCCAGACTATTTTCTTCCTGAACATGTGCTTTTGCATCATGACAGTTGGAGAACTATACTCTTAAATTTGAAAACTTGGTAAAAGAACTTCCTATCTTTAATCCTATTTCCCAATCTGAGATATATTTTTACTTCCTCCATTGTGTGGTGTAGCAATATTTCTGTGCCCCTGGGCTGTGATCATATTCTGACAATGATCTTGAGCAGACTAGAGTCCAATTTTCCATTCAGACATAGAAAATTGTCGTCCTTGAGCCCATAATTCAACAGTTTCACCATTTCTGACGATTGTTCATGTCAAATTGAATCCTTTACTACCTATTTATGGGTACTTGTCCTTGGTCTCTTATAATCTAGTGGCCACTGGATTCCCAGCTCAATGATATTTTTTTCATTCTGACTCCCTAATTTAGGGTTGTCAGAGACAGACATATTCATGAATGGTAGGATATATGTTTGAGATAGTGACATGTCTATAACATTGATGTATGACTATCATCTCTTTTTGGCAATTGAGATGATGGTAGTTATAGTGGTGTTAATGGTAGGGTTATAATGGATATTGAAGGAAATACATCTAGCATTGTATGACACATCATCTGGTTGGTTACCAGATTAACTCATAATGCTTTGAAAATAATCAGCCTTATTTATTGTATATGCAAAGTAATATAACTACTGTGTAAATTTTAAATGCAGAACTGAATTGCATATATGGATGTAAAGAGTACATTTAGCTTTCAGGGAGATATCTGAGGAGATTTCTGGGTTATTTGTGCATATGTAACCCAATTTATGAATAACTGGTGACTCCTACCTCCACTTAACTCCATTCAATAGTATATTCTCTGATACCCTGTCTACAGCAGACTGACATAGCAATCTGCCATTGATGTTACACCTGGTGTACTCTGCTCATTGACTTTCTATGCCCTCAATGACAACGTGAGAACAATTCAATACTGTACAAGAAAGAAGCTGTAAGTCTCAACTTATTTTCCTTTCTGAGCCTTAGTATGTGCATTCCTTGTCTAGAGCAGTCAAGATTGAACATTTACTCTGAGATACAGTATGAGCTCCCTTGTTCCTCTCCATTAAAAAACATATTTTTTAGTACATTTTTGCAGTACATGAAGTTTGTATTCATCTTGGGGAGTAGGTACATGTACATAACACATCTTGATTCTTTCTTAATACCCATAATCCTTCTCACTTATCTTCCTTCATGTCTACATCCCCTTTTAATACTATTATTATTTTATGTGTATAAAATAAAGTTTAAGTTTGTTGTGGGTATTTAGTTAGCTAACACATCTTAAAGCTTTTTATTTCACCATCCTCTCCACCTTCCCTTGACCTCAATCTCCTGGACCCCTTCCTATCTGCAAAAGTTCTATCTCCCTGTTTCATTCTATCAATCTTATATATTGCTCTTTATTTGTATTTTCTCTTATTTAAATGAGAGATATCATATGGTATTTAAGCTTCTGTCTGATTTATTGCACTTAGCATTATATTTTTCAGGTGTACCCATTTTCCTGCAAATGTCTTGAATTTTTCCTTCTTTATAGCCAAGTAGTATCCCATTGTGTATAGATACCACATTTTTTTAACCTATATGTCTGTTGATAGACATATAGTCTACTTCCAGAATTTAGCTAATATGAATTGTGATGTTATAAATATTTGTATGTATGTATCACTGTAATATGATATCTAGCTCTTTTGGTAAGATACCTAGAAGGGAAATAGCTAAGTCAAATGGAATTTCTACTTAGGTTCTATCAGAAATTTCCATACTGATTTCCATAATGGCTGTAGCAGTTTACATTCCCACTAACAATGTTAGAGGGTTCCTTTTTTATTGCAGTCACACCTATATCCCGCTTTCATTTTGCCAGCATCTGATTCATTTATTTAACTTAGTTTTTATAAAGTAAATTATCATATTTACAGATCAACAACCAGATATTAATAGGCCAAAATCATATAAAATACATAGGGCAATTGTTTTAAATCAAGTTACACTTTTAGATATATTGTCAATGCTAAATTACAGTAAGTATTTTTTCTTCCTTTATTCTTATTATATCTTTTATTTTGCACTTTAGTTAAATTTTGAGATTTTTTATAAAAGAAACCATGTGATATTTAAGCTTGTGCATCTGATTTACTTCTCTTAACATTATAATCTCAAGATACATCCATTTTCCTACAAATGACTCAAATTTATCCTTTCTATGCATTAGAGTAATACCATATTTTCTTACTTAATTATTTGATGGTTGCCATTCTTTCTGATGTAAGATGAAATCTTAGCATTATTTTAATTTACATTTCTCTAACAGCAAAAGATGTTGAGTAATTTTTCATATGTTTGTTGCCTATTTACGCTTTTTCTGAGAAGTGTCTATTAATTTAACTTGATCATTTTTTAATTAGGTCTTTTATTTTGAGTGATCCAATTTTTGAGGTCTTTATATATTCTAGATATTAGTTCTCTATCTGAGGAATAGATGTTAATTTTTCCCATTATGTAGGTTGTCTATTCACTGTACTGATTGTTTTATTTGCTGTGCAGAAGTTTTTAAATTTGATACAATCTTATTTGTTGATTCTTACTGTTATTTCTTGTGCAGTTGGAGTTCTGTTCAGAAACTACTTGCCTTCATCTATGATTTCAAGTGTTTCACTTATTTTATCTTCCAGTGGGTTCATTGCTGCTATTTTAGAGTTTATACCCTTGATACACATTGATTTTAGTTAAGTACATGATAAGAGATATGAGTTCAACTTCAATCTTCAGTATGTAGATAGCCAATTTTTTCAGCACCATTTGTTGAATATGCTATCTTTCTTGCAACATATGTTTTTGGCTACTTTGGTGAAAATAAAATAGCTAAATGTGTTGGGGGATGTTTCTGTGTCCTCTATATTGTTCTAGTGATCCCCATGTCTGTTTTTGCCAATATCATGCCACTATTATAACTATTGCTTCATAATATAACTTGTGATACCTTCTGTTTTTTGCCTGTTGTGCAATATTGCTTTTGCTATTCTGAGTATCTTCTAGTTCATAGGAATTTTAGAATTGTTTTCTTTAGTTCTGTGAGAGGAATGTTGATGTTATGTTCTCAGGAACTGCACTGAATCTATATATTAGTATTGGTAGCCATTTTGAAAATATTGGTTCTGACTATTCCAGAACAGGGGAAATGTTTGCATTTTCTCATGTCCTCTTCATTCTCTAACAGAGTACATTGGTACCTCCATTCATAAACTTAATTCATTCCAGGATTATGGTCATGAACTGAATCTATCAGGAACCAAATCAAATTTCCTAATAAGGTTCAATGTAAATAAGGTTGGGCCCACTTTGCAGCACATATATTAAAATTGAATCAATAAGAGAAGATTAGCATGGCTTCTGTGCAAGGATGAAACACAAATTTGTGGTGGATTCTATATGTTTGACTTGGCAGCACAGGTTTTGGCTCTGACTAGAACTTGACAACAGAACTGTGAGCCCCAGATGAATTTTATTGTTTTCATTTTTGTTTGTTTGTTTTTATTTTGTTTTGGTTTGAATTTTTTTTCTTTCTTCCTCTGTTTGTTTGTTGCATGTTTATTCATCTGTCTGTGTTTTTTGATTCTTTGGAGTTTTTTTTCTTGTTTAGTTTTTTACTTGTACTACTTCTTTCATTTTATTATTTTGATTCTTGATTTCCTCAAATTTCTTTCTTAATTTTTTTTATATTTTCATGCAAGTAAACATTGTCTCCAGCCTTTCTGTTTTACTTTGATATTCTTTTGCTTTCTCCATCATTCTTTTCTCCTCTCCTCTTCACCTCTTTCGTAAAGCTTGGGTAATCATCCTTTATCCTCAAACCTTGCTTCTATGGTAAACCTCTTCATTTATCTCTCTGTTTTTTCCACCATCCCTCTTGGATTACCCCCATGGTGGGTAAAAGTACTCTACTAAGGGGAAAATCTACTAAGGGAAAGAAATTAGACAGCTTCTATAATTGAATGATAACACCAATAGAACATACTGGAACTTATGGGACACAATGAAAGCAGTTTTACAAAGGAAATTTATAACAGTGAACACTCATATCAGGAAAACAGAGCAAGCTGAAAAAAAAAATCCTAATGTTGAACCTCAAGCTTCTCAAAAAGGAACAAGTCAAGCCCAAACCTAATATGAGGAAATAAATTATAAAGATCAGAGCAGAAATTTGTGTAATTGGGACTAAGAAAACAATACAAAGTATCAATAAATCAGAGTTGGTTCTTTGAGAGATTATATAAAATTAATACATAGACAATCTTTTTTAAAAAAATGAAAGAAAAATCTCAAAGCTGTGCAATTAGGAATGAAAAGTTTGAAATCACAATGGATCCTGCAGAAATCTAGATCATCAATACCTACTTTGAGAACATTTATGCCAATAAGATGGAAAATATAGAAGAAATGGACAAATTCCTAGATACATTTAAATTACAAAAGCTGAATCAAGAAGATATAGAAATTCTAAATAACCCAATATCAGTCAATGAAGATGTAACTAAAAACCTACCTACAAAGTAAAGCCCCAGTCCTGATGGATTTACTGCTGAATTCTATAAGAAATTTAGAAAAAAGTCTAATGCCATTATTTCTCAAAGTTTTTAATGAAATTGAAACTGAAGGAATACTCCCAAACTCATTCCTGGAAACAAGCATTACCTTGATACAAAAACCAGGGAACAATCCAACCAAAAAAGAGAACTATAGACCAATCTCCCTAATGAACATAGATGCAAAATTCCTCAATAAGATACCGGCAAATAGAATGCAGCAAATCATCAAGATTATTCGTCACAGGGATGGTTCAACATATGCAAATCAGTAAATGTAATACACCATGTCAACTTAGTCAAAGACAAAAATCACATTATAATCTCAATAGACACAGAAAAAGCATGTGACAAAGTCCAACACACATTCATAAAAAAATCCTACAGAAAAGTGGAATAGATGGTCTTTATCTCAATCTGATAAAAGCCATCTATGACAAACCAACAGCCAACATCATACTAAATAGTCAAAAACTGACAAGTAGACAAGTAGACAAGAGAAAGAAATAAAATGAATAAAATAAGAAAATAAATTAAACTCATTATTTGCCAGTAGCAGGATACTGTACATAAAAGACCCCCAAAACCCCACCAAAAGACTTTTTGACTTAAGAATCAAGTTCAGTTGCATAGCTAGATACAAAGTCAACACTCGAAAATCAATAGCTTTTCTGTACACAAATAACAAACTCACTGAGAAAGAAATCAAGGAAACTATGTCTTTCATAGTAGCATTGAAAAAAATGAAGTACTTAGGAATTAATCTGACAAAGGAAGTGAAACATCTTTACATCAAAATCTACAGTACCCTGAAAAAGGAGATGGAGGAGAATATCAGAATATTGATGGGCTGGGGTTGTAGCTCTGAAGTGCAGGGCCTTCTTGGCAAGTGCAAGGCCCTGAGTTCAATTCCCAGTACCAGAAAAAAAGAAAATGGAAAGACATCTCTTGCTCATGGGTAGGAAGAACCAACATAGTAAAAATGATCATACACTTAAAATTGTTATACAGATTTAATGCAACCCCAATCAAAATACCAATGACATACATCACAGAAATAGATAAAATATTCCTAATATACATTTGGAAACAGAACAGGCAAAAACACAATAGCAAAAACAATTCTGGGCAACAAAGGCAGGGCAGGAGGCATCAGAATCCCTGACTTGGAATTATACTACAGAGCTACTATGATAAAAACAGCATGATACTGACAAAAAACCAGACCGAGGTAGTGGGGTATAAGTGTCACAAGCTTCTTGCCCCTCTATAATTTGGCTGTATTATCTTAGGAGTCTGACCACAGCTTTATCTGACTCAAATGGGCATGTAAGATAGCAGAGTTGGGCTAATATTGCTCCTTTGCAAATGGCTGCTACCTACACTTAAGTCCTAGTCCATGAAGTAGCAGGGTTTGGCTGAGTTCATTTCCAGACAAGGTCAACTTGACTCTAAGTTCTTGCCCTCTGAAATTACCATTTGTCTTCTTCAGTAAATAGTGCAGTGCTTCTGCCTGCAATATTTGTTATCAGCAGGTGTCCCAAGGCCTGCCCACCTTCCCTCCTTCCCATACTTGTAATAAATAAACACTGAATGTTCTTGGTGCCTTTTGTCTTTGCTGCCCAGAGCAGATTACATCAGCCCAAGACTCATCTTCTCTCAAGTCTCTGTCTCTGTGTCTTTTGTTCTCTCTCTCTCTTCTCAGCTTGTGTCATGTTGTCTCACAGGAGATTGAGGCCCACAGCAGGGATCATTGATAGTGTTCTTTATAATGGAAAAACTAGCTGTTCACATACTGAAGACTAAAACTAAACCCATGTTTCTCACCATGCACTAAACTAAAATCAAAATAGGTCAAAGATATAATTATTAAAACAGAAACACTAAATCCATTGGAAGAGAGAATATTTAGAACTCTTGAAGATATAGGTGTAGGCAACAACTTTATGAACAAAACTCTGGTGGCATGGGAAATATTAGAAAGAATCAACAACTGGGATCTCATCTTATTAAAAAGCTTTTCTGCAGAAAAAGAAATCACCAAAAGAGTGAAAAGACAAAACACAGAGTGGGAAAAAATTTAGACAATTGTTCCTCAGACAAAGGACTAGTATCTAGAATATATAAAGAATTGAAAAAATCAAACCCTCAAATTTAAAGATCTAATCCAAAAATGGGCTACTGAAATAGATATTTCTCAGATGAAGAAGTACAAACAGCAAATAAATATATGAAAAATCTTCAACATCATTGGTCATTCAAGAGATGCAAATTAAAACAATGATGAGATTCCTTCTCACTCCAGAAAGATTGGTTATTATCAAGAAATCAACCAAAAACAAATGCTGACAGGGCTATGTGGAAAAAGGAAAACTCCACTCTTGGTGGGAGTGTAAACCGGTGCAACCACCTGTGGAAATAAGTGTGGTGATTCCTCAAAAAACTAGGACTAGAGGTTCCACTTGACCCAACTATTCAGCTTCTTGGTGTCATCTTGAAAGAATTCAAAGCATTATACCACAGTGATATATGCACAACCTTGTTTACAGCAACATAGTTTGTAATAGCTAAATCTTGGAAACAGCCCCAATGCCCATTAACTGAGGAATAAAGAAGATGTACATTTTTTATACAATGGAGTACTACTCAGCCATAAGGAAGGATAAACTTGAGACATTTCTAGGTAAATGGATGCACCTTGAAACCACATTCTTAAGTGAATAAATTGGACATACACATGTAAATATTGCATTGTTTCTGAGGTGTTAGAAACTGAAAGTATAAAAAAGTCCCAATATGTATAATAGTAATGTGAAATAGGAAGAAAATGTTCAAAGGTAAAGGGGCACTAGGGAGAGGGGAGAGGAAATGGAAAGAAGGAAAAGGGGAAATAATGAGAAAAGAAAGATAAAATAGAGACAAAACTTTTCTAAATAAGGAGGGGAAGAAAGGTTGAAGAGAGGTGAGGGCAATGGGAAAAAATAAGAATTAAGATATATCATGTACAAGTACAAATTCCATATAATGAATGTGATCATGTAAATTGTACCAATAAACTTAAGAAAACAATATAAATAAGGTTAATCCATTCTGATCCCTATAAACATGTTGTCCCACCCACACACACTAGTGATCAAAGCCGGGACTTTGCACTTTCAAAGCAGGAGAGGCACCACTGAGCTAAATCCTCGGCCCAGTGAACATGGTTTTGAACTGATTTTGGATGTAAACCAAATCAAATTGTCCCATAAAGTTAATCTATTCTCAAACATATGCATGTTTAACCACAAAAAAATATTAAACAAACCACAGTAGAGTATGAAGAGAGAAAACACTAACCTTACTTGAGGTGACTTCTGGTGTGGAGGACAGGAAGGTGGGTGGGAAGTAGGTTTTGGCATGGAGGGAGAGTCCCCCTCCATAAGGACATTGGGGAGATCTGCAGAGGTTTCCTCTTCTTCATCTCCTAGATGGAGGGGCAATTTTAGTGAAAAATCTATCGAATATCACTCATTTCCCCACACTGCATAACCCTCTGGAAATTATAGACCACTTTGTCATTCACCAGATTCAGCACTCTGTCTAGAAGTTACGCTGGAGTGGTGCTTTTGAAAGAAATCTTGACATTCATTCCATTTTTCCGTAGCGGATTTTATCAATCACCACTAACCTCTTCCATGTCTTTCTCTTCCTCAGTGGAATGCTCCTCAACAAGTGCCTTCTGCTACTCACTCTGGAGTTCAGCAAGTTCTTCCATCATCACCTCCTCCTTATGGACCTCAGAAAGCTCCTCTATGTCTGAACCATCAACATCCAGACACATACTGTTGCCCATGGACACAATATCCTCCACTACCTGTGTGTCAGACCCTTCAAAAGTACTTTCAGTGACACATTCTGGCCACTGTTTCCTCCAGGCTGAGTTTAAGGATCACTACATGGCATCTTTCCACTTTATCAATGAGGTTGATTCAGTAGAGAGCATTGAAAGTTTTCTTCCAGAACTTTTTCAGAGTCAAAAACATCTCATCAGCGAAATTAAAACACCTGGTGAAGAGCACTTTTGTGAGCAGCTTCTTGAAGTTGCAGATCACTTGCTGCAGTCCATGGGCTGCAAAAAAAGTGTCACAATGAGGGGGGCACAACCTTTATGAAGTCATTCTCAGTGTCTATGTCATCCACCAAGGCTGAAGAGTGTGCTGAAGCATTGTCCATCAGAAGAAGGCACCTTTCAGGCAGTTGGTTGTCAGAAAGATATTTCTTAACTGTGGGTGCAAACACCTCATGCAGCCATTTCTTGAATAATTGCCTTGTGACCCAAGCTTTTGCATTGGCCTCCTACATAACAGGCAGTGTGGACTTGTTCATATTCTATTCCTTGAATGCAAGAGAAGACTGGGACTGGTACACCAGCAGTGGCTCAATCTTCAGATCTGCTCTTGAGTTCACACACCAAAAGGATCAATTTGTCCTTCATGGGCTTATGCCCCAGTAGTGACTTTTGCTCCAGCATGATATAGGTTCTGTTTTACTGCAGTTGAACTCTTGTTAAGTGGCATATCCTTCTGTATTCCTGAATTCTATGAATTCATTCTGCAGTGGCCTTGTCAGACCTGGAAGCCTCACTTTATCTTATCACACTGTGGAGGCCACTTCTTTTGCAGAACTTTATCAAATCACCCTCTACTGGTTTTAAATTCATCACTTGTTGTATTTGTAGATGTGTTTTCTTGGAGCAAATCACAGTGACATTTTCTGACTTTTTCACAGATCAAAGCTTTACTACTGCTATCACCTGCCTGCTGTTTCTCATTCAACCACACTAACAAAATATTTTCCCCCTCTTCAACACTTGTGTCCTCTGCTTGAATAAAAATGTTACTCTTTGCCACATCAGTGCCTTTGATGGCATCTTTTTTCAAAATAGTTGAGAATTTCGACTTTGCAATCTTGTACTTTGAGGTCAGGTCAGTTACATCATTACAATGCTCATGCTTTTCTAAAATTTCTTCAATTCAATGGTTATTTTCTTCAAAACATTCTTTTTACCATTTTTTCTCTGCACTTTCTTGTCACTTTCATTATTCTTCTTCATATTCTGTTTACCTCCATTGCTGCTCTGCACATCCTTGTTATCTTCATTACAACCCTGCATTTTCTTTTTACCACCATGCTAGATTGAATAATACGGTACAGTACTGTATGTGCTAAAAAACACACAAAAAAGCTTCACGGCAAGTGTTCACAGGTCTGTCTGTGACTGAGATCTTGACTAGAAGAAGTCAAGATCACAGGTCAGTGCAGGTAAGATGGCGGAGTTTGTCTTCATGTGGGGAAGATAACTATTGTCATGTTCATCACCTGATGTGGAATGTAAAAAAATTTTGCCAAAGCAAAGTATTACTGTGCTGCATTTTTTGTTGTGGAGGTCTTTAATTTCCTTGTTTTGGTTAATCCCTACGTATGTAATTATTTGGAAGTGATTCTGGATGGTATTGGTTTCCTAATTTCTTTCCCATTGAGTTCAATTTTTGTATACAAAAATGTTATGGATTTTTGTGTGCTGATTTTGTAACCTGGTACTTTGCTGCAATTGTTTATTAATTCTAAGTTTTTGGTGAAATTCTTTGGATCTTCTATGGAGAGTAACATGTCATCAAATAATGATAAATTGACTTCTTCCTTTCCTATACATATCCCTTTTATTTCATTCTCTCGCCTTATTGCTGTTGTTAAAATCTTGAAAACTACATCGAACAGGAGTGATAATAATAGATATCCTTGTCTTGTTCTTGTTTTAGAAAGCAAAGTTTTGGTTTTTCTTCATTTAATATATTTGCCATTGTTTTATCATGAATGCCTTTTATTACATTCAGGTAAAGTCCTTCAGGCTTTTTATCACAGGGGGTTTTGGATTTAGTCAAAAATTTTCTTGAAGCTACTGATATCTTCATGTGGTTTTTATTCTTGATCTGTTTATGTGGTGAGTTATATTTATTAATTTGTGCATGATGAACAATATTTACAACCCTGTAATGAACCTTACTCATTCTGTCTTGATGTATGATTCTTTTGATGATATATAGCATTCCATTTGCCAATATCTTTTTGAGGATTTTTGTATCTATATTAATTCAGGAAATTGGCCTGTAGTTTTCCTTTTAAATTGTGTCTTTTTATAGTTTGGGGATCAGCATGATGCTGGCTTCCAGGAAAGAGGTTTGGAAAAGCTCCTTCTGTTTCAATTTCATTGAAGAGCTTGAGGAGAATTGGTCATATAACATCTTTAAAGGTTTTGTAGAATTCAGCAGTGAATCCATCAGGTCCAGGGACTTTTCTTTACTTGGTATGTTTTTTTTTTCACAGCTTGTTATTAAATTACTCAATATTTTTCTTTTCTTGATTTAATTTTTATAATATTTATGAATCTAACAATCTGTCCATTTCAAGTTTTTCCAATTTGTTGGAAAGTAATTTTTTATAGTAGTTGCTAACTACATTTTATATTTTAATGATGTCTTTTGAGATTTCACAGTTTGCATTGCACTGACATAAGTCTTTTCTCTCTTTTGGTAAATTTGGCTTAAGGTTTGTCTATTTTATTACTTCAAAGAACAAACTGTTGTCTCATTGTTGCCTTATATTGCCTTTTTATTCTCACTTTCATTAATTTTTGCTCTGATACTTGTGATTTTCCCCCATTAATTTCATATTGGGCATGGATTGTTTTTATTTCTCAAGTATCCTGCAGTTCCTCAATGTGTTATCTATTTGAGCTTGCTCTGTTTTTCTAATGTGAGCAGTGACTGCAATAATCTAACCTTTTAGACTGACTTTCATAGTGTCCCATGAGTTCTGGTTTGTTGTACTGGGATTGTCTTTTGCTTCAGAAATTCTTTAATTTCTTTCTTGATTCCTTCTGAGACCCATTAGTTGTTTAGTAATGTATTATTAAATTTCCGTGTGTCTAAGTTTTCTGTGATTTCTTCTGTGATTGATTTCTAGTTTCATTGCACAATGGGCTGAGAGTAAATATGAGGTAACTCAGATTCTTTTATATTTATTTAAGGATGCTTTGTGGAGTAGTGTGTGATCTATTTTGGAGAAAGTTCCATATGCTGCAGCGAAGTATGTGTATTCTGTTTTAGTTGGGTAGAATACTCTGCAGATATCAATTAAGTCCAATAAGTTCAAAGATGTATTTTAGCTCTGATGTTTCTTTTTTTCCATTAAGTTTATTGCTATATTTTAGGGTTACATTATGATGACATTCATCATTGGGAATTTGTACCTATACATGATATATCTTGGTTCTTATTTTTTCCCCATTCCCATTCCCTCACTTCAACTCCCCCACCCCTCCCTATTTACAAAAATTTTGTTTTTGTTTTTTTCCTTATTTTCTTATTTGTTTCTCTTATTTCTTTTCCCCCAGCCCCCCCACAAGTTCCCCTTCTCCTTTGAACATTTTCTTCCTATTTCACAACATCTATTATACATTTTTGTCCTCATGTACACCTTCAGTTTCTAACACCAGAGAAACAATTCTGTATTTACACGTGTGTAATATTTATTTCACTTATGACTATGGTCTCAAGGTACATCCATTTAGCTATAAACACCTCTAGTTTATCTTTCTTCATGGCTGAGTAGTACCCCATTTTATAAAAAAAAAAAAACACATCTTCTTTATACAATTACCAGTTGATGAGCATTTGGGCTGTTTCAAAGATTTACCAGCTCTGACATTTATTTATTGATTTTGTTTACTTGACCTATCTCTTTGTACAAGTGGGGTATTGTGCTCACTCACTATGATTGCGTTAATGTTTATTTGATGCTTTATGTCCAGCAGTATTTGTTTTTTGAAGGTACACAGGTACTCTAATAGGTAATGCATTTATATCTACAAGTGTTATGTCTTCTTTTATTATTCCCTTATTTAATATGTAGTGACCTTCTTTGTCTCCTCTGATCAGTATTAGCTTAAGGTTTATTTGTTTGAGAGTAAAATTACTATCTCTGTTTGTTTTCTGAACTCTAGTGCATGAAATATTGTTTGAATTCTTTAATTTTCAGTCTAGTCTATGAAAAAGTTTTTGTATTAGATGCATTTCTTTATTTTTTTTATTAAATTCTTTTATTTGTACATTTTAGGTATACAACAGAATTACATTTCTCATTGGGAATTGTGCCTTTACATAATGCATCTTGGTTCTTATTTTTTCCCCATTCCTAGCCCTCCATTCACCCCCTCCAACCTTCCCTATTTACA
>NW_004624836.1:1515936-1530401 GCF_000247695.1 Heterocephalus glaber | reverse complement strand
CCATCCCCAAACCCTTGGACCTTTTCTTATTTCAAATTATCAATTATTCATTTTAATCATTTTCATCCTTATTTACACTTTCAATTTCTCACACTGGAGAAACTATTCGGTATTAACACATGTGCATCCTATTTATTTCACTTAAGAGTATGGTCTCAATATGCATCCATTTAGCTCTAAATGCCTCTAGTTTCTCATTCTTTGTGGCTGAGTAGTGCTCCATTTTATAAAAAAACCACATCTTCTTTATCTGAAATTGGACTTTTTTGTTGAGTCCTTGTCTGGTTTTGGTTATAAGATAATTTGAACTTCAATACATGATTTTGACAGTATGTCCTCACTTTAAATTTTATGGAAGAGTTTAAAGAGTATTGGCATTAGTTCCTCCTTGAAATTTTGGTAAAATCAGCATGGAGAATATTGGGTCAGCACCTGTTCCTTAGCTAGAGTTTTTATTACTATGTCTATTTCATTGACTATTATTGCCCTGTTTTTTATATCTATTTCATTTAGTTTTACAAATTCTTACGTGTCTAGAAATGATTTGCATATTTCTTCTGGATTCTCTAACTTATTGGAATATTTTTGATGTATCATTTTATAATACCCTGGTGTTTGATATTGTCCATTGTAATTTTATACTTTTCTTTTCTAATTGCATTAATATGAGTGTTTTCTTTCCTTCTTTTCACAAGTTTGTCTAAGAGGTTATTGATCTTTGTTATTTTTTAACAGTAACTGACTCTTTAATTCATTGATCCATTGTATTTTTATAGTCTCAATTTCATTACTTTTCCCTCTGAACTTTATAATATCTTTTCTTTTACAAGTATTGAGTTGGTGTTGCTTTTGTTCTTCTAAGACCTTGAGGTGCATCACTATGTTGGTTATTTGGGAATTGCCCTATATTTTCTAATGTGAACATTCAGAGCTATAATTTAACTATTATATCTGAATTTTTTTTCCTCCGAAGTTCTTGGTATGTTGTGTTACCACTATAATTTGATACTAGGAAATTTAAATTTTGTCCTGGACTTTTGTAATTAATATATTTATTTTTCAAGACTATATTATTTAATCTTCACATGTTTTCATAGATTCTGAGAATTCTTTTGCCATTAATTTCTAGTATCATTCCACTAAAATCCAAAGGTATACATGTGGCTAAATTGATTTTTTTATATTTATTTCACCATGGTTTAGTGGCAACGATTTGGTCTATTTCAAAGAAAGTTCTTTATGCTGTTGAAAAAAATGTGTATTCTGTTGTTGAGGCAACACTGTGTAGTTACCTGTTATGTCTATCTGTTCAACTTACATGTGTTGATTTTTTTTTTGTCTAGTTAACCTGCCTCTGTGAGATTGAGGTATTTAGGTTCTCAACTATGATTGTGTTTATAGTTATCTGATTTATATTCAAAAGTATTTATTTCATGAAATTTGTTATCACTTCCTGTTGAATTGTCCCCTTTACCAGTGTATAATGACTTTTCCCTTTTCTCACAACTTTTAGCTTGAAGTCCACTTTGTGTGATAATAGGATAGCTTTTCATGTTTGTTTTCTGGCTCCTGTTGCATGGAGTCTTAATTTTCATTCTTTCACTTTCAGTCTATGTGTTTCTTTATGGATGAAGCGTGCCTCTTGCAGGTAATATATAGTTGGATTTTGGTTTTTGAGCCAATCTGCTGATGTGTGTCTTTTGATTGGGGAAGTATGACCATTATTGTTGAAAATATTTTCTGAATATTATCGTTGCAGTATTTTTCAATTAGTGATTCCTTTATTTTTTCTTCTTTTGTTTAGTTCCTCTCCCAATTTGATGTATTTTTCCATTGGTATCTTTTGTGATGTTGACCTTGCTGTTTCTCTTGGATGTCTTTTTATAATTTCTGTACTGCTTGTTTGCTTTCATGAATTTCTGAAAGTGTTCTTTGTCCAGGAAATTTTTAATGTATCCATCAATTTTGAAAGCTAGTTTTGCAGGGTACATCAATGCTCTTCCGATCTTGTTTTCTTTTAGGGCTTGAAAATCTTTGCTCTAAGCTCTCCTGGCCTTTAGGTTTTATATTGATAAATCTGCTGTTATTGCATAATGTTTGCATATAAAATTCACTATAGGTTTTCCTTTAACAGCTTTTTGTATCCTTTGTGCTGAATTTCTAGGATTTGGACTACTATGTGGTTTGCAGTATTTTTCTGGTTGTAGCTATTTGGGTTTCTACATACCTCATTTACACAGAAGTTGACTTCTTTCTCTAGATTTGGAAATTTTTCTGCTGTGGTTTTGTAGAGTGAATTTTTAAAGTACTTTTTGTGTGGTCTTCTAAAATTTCCTTAATTCCTATCATTCTTACATTGTTGGTTCTTTAAAATTCATCTGGGAGCATTTGGGCCCAATTTTCAAGTTGTCTTGTTATTTTCATAGTATTATTGAATATGTGATTTACTACATTAACCTTGTTTTGTAGTTCTGACACTGTCTCCTCATAATGGCCATTTCTGATGCCAAAAATTTCAAAAGGACTCTTTTTATTTAAGATTTGTGTTTGATTTCCTTTTTATGATATTTAATTCTTTCATAGAATAATCATTCATGTCTTGTGTCATTCTGTTTAATTCGGTCAACTTTTTGTGTGTCTTCTTTAGGCTCATTGAAGATGTTATTAATTAAATCCTTATGTGTTTATTTACATGCTCTTTGAATTGATGAATATCTTTATGATTTGTTTGTTTCTTTTTGTATTTCTTAATTTTATCCATTTGGTTGTTGAGTTCTGTGCCAGTGACTTCCTCCACTTCAGTAGCTATGAGATTAGCTTTTGAAGAGTTAAGTTTTGGAGGCATCTTGTTGCCTTGTCTTCTCAGATTTATGTTGTTTTTGTGTGGAGGAATGAGAAACAGTGTAAAAATATTCAGTTGCTACTGTGGAGATCTATTCAGTTCATATATGATTTCATATGATATGAATTTGGTTTTGGTTGTGTTTTGGGTGTTTATGTACTTCCTCCCCGTATTCAATATAATAAGATCAGTGATAGAATCACTACCAATTATGTCAGCATCTATATAGCCAGCCATATATTCATTATGTAACTAAAAGCTTTTTTCAACAATTTTCTCATTTTCTCTTGATCACCTACAGGTCTTAATGTTTGTGCTGATAGTTTATGTACTTGCTTTGTTCCCATTTCTTTATATCCCCCTATTTGGAATAAAATGTCTATCTTGTGCCATTGTATGTTGGAAGTGTTTAACTTTATTTTCATTTGTGCAGCAGCTTGGAGCTAAGAGTTTGTCTTAAATCTCTGAGGATACTTTGGACTTAAACTTTTCAGCAATACTGATACTGTTTGGGCCTTGGCAACTCTTAGAGATGGATTAAATGACTTTTCCATTAAGGGATATGAATGAGTCTTTTTAGGGACAGTACCAGAATGTTATGACTTGTGTTTAGATATCCTCTCTGAAGCCTCATGTGGACATAGGTGGGGCTTTGCAGAGGTGGCTGGATTTAGTGTGTGATGTTTGGATTAAGTATGTGATGCTGGGATTAAGAGTATGTCACTTTTAAATTAGTCCACTGATTAGTTTGGCATACTTCTGTGTGTAGAAAATGGAAATTTCTCATTTTTTAATCTATAAAGCCTGTGGTATAGAACTGATGAGAAGTAGGTTTGAATGTAGAGGATTAGGGGAGGAAGTAAAGGAGAAGAAGAATTCAGAAAATACAAAAGGAGAAAAAAGAATAGCAGATCAAAGATGGGCAATAGATAAAACTATGTTGATATTATTTTCAAATCTGCATTGGAAATTGTGTAGATGGGGTGTTGAGTGGTTATTTGTGAAAATGAGAAAAAAGAAGAAGATGGAGGGAAGTATAATTGGAGATTGAGGAAAGCAGTGAGGGTGTCAGAACTAATTAATATACAGACAGAATTCTTGTGTTTCAATCCTCTATACATATCTTTTCATGAGAGCTAATCTGACATGTTCAAGAAAGATACCATTTAAAATAAAACACTAAATATCATTCTTGATTTCACATATACAAATGGTTGAAAGGGAATAAAAGAAAAGAGGAGAAAGGAAAAAATGAAAGAAACACACACAAATGGAAAATAAAGAGTCCTTTTAATCCTATTTATACTAAAATTAATATTCAGGTGGTGTGCTCTTCACCTTTGATTATGGTTTGTTCTAGATGTCCCCCCAAAGCCTCATAAAGACATAGGTGGGGCTTGGCAGAGGTGGCTGGATCTAGTGTGTGATGCTGGGATTAAGGGTGTGTCATTACTAAATTAGTGCATTGATTGGTTGGGCATAGTTCTGGGTGTGGATAATGAGGAGGTCCAGCCTGGGTCTGAGTAGTACCAACCAAAGAGTGGGTAGCCTGGAATGGAAGAGATAAAAGGGAGAATTTGCCTGCTGTTGCTGCTACTTCATTACTTCATGGATTTGCTCCCTTCTGCCTGCCATGAACTGTTTATTCTCTGTGATGCCCCTCTGCTATGCCACTCTGCTTTTAATTCAGCCAACTATGAACTGAAACCTCCACAGCTGTAAGCCAAAATAAACCTTTTTTCCTTTAACTTTGGTTGTTAGGTATTTTGTCTCATCAATGAGAAAAGTAACTAAGACAGATTTTGGTTTCAAGAGTGGGGCCAATGGTGTGACAGTACCTGATCTTGTGGATCAGGAACCTTTGGAACCTTCTTGCGGGAAGTTTGGAAGGGTATGGAGATGTCAGCTGAATAAACAGCCCTGAAATGCTTTAAGGTATACTTATGAGAAATTCTGCTCAGAGTTCAGAAGACCAGAGTGCTGACAGAAGATAAGGCTCAGGCATTTTCTTCTGGGAAAAAGGGCTATATTGGCTGTTGGACTCCAGATCATGTATGTTATGCTTTGACAGAAAGTTTGTCTGCATTTTACTTTCATCCAGAGACCTTGTCTGAGACAGATTAAGGGTGGCAGATTAATTAATTTTTCAGAAGAAATTTCAAGAATCTAATTTTCATGGGGTGGCATGGTTACTGTTGGGATTTTTTTAAACAAGATCTATATGGAGAATCAAGAGCAAAGAACTCCATGGAATGATTTAAAATATATTGAGGTTGGCCTGAAAGGGAGCTCCAGTAACGTTGTGGCTTACAAAGATGGAGGAGAGGAGAACTTGGTTACAGAAAAACAATAGAACAATAGAAGAATGGCCTGAAGACATCACAAGAAGCAGCAGGACTTCACCTTTCTCAACCTCAAAATTGCAAATGTGAAAAGATGAAAGACTTTGCTTTAAGAGGGGAACCCCAGACCACTACATTCATTTTCATCTTGCATCTCTCAAATGACCAGTGATATTAAACATTTTTTCATGTTTCTGCATCTTCTAATCTGTTCCACTGGTCCTCAGGTCTGTTTATTTGCCAGTACCATGCTGTTTTTATCACAGTAGCTTTGTAGTAAAGTTTCAAGTTGTCTAGAATTGCTATTGTATTCTAAGTATCTTCTTGTTCCATATGAATTTTTGGGTGGTTTTCTCAAGGTATATGAAATACGCTGTTGGAATTTCAATTGGGATTGCATTGAATCTATATAGCAGTTTTGGAAGTATGACCATTTTCACTATATTGGTTCTTCCTGCCCAGGAGCAAGGGATGTCTTAACATTTTCTGGTATCCTCTTCTATCACTTTATTCAGAGTGCTTTAGTTTTCAAAGTAGAGGTCTTTGATTTCTTTCATTAGGTTGATTTCTAGATATTTAATTTTTTTGGATGCTATTGTGAAAGTAGTTGATTCTCCAGTTCCTCTCTCAGTGAGTCTATTGTCTGTGTACAGAAAGGCTATTGATTTTTGTGTTTGAACTTGTATCCAGCTACTGTAGTGAATTTGGTTATTAAGTCTAGAAGACTTTTCCTGAAGTTCTTGGAGTATTCAAAATATAGTATCATGTCATATGCAAAAAAATGACAATTTAACTTCTTTGTTTCCTATCTTTATTCCTTTTATTTCTTTCTCTTCTCTAATTGCTGTGGCTAATGTTTCCAGAACTATATTGAACATGAGTGGTGATGTAATAATGGACATCCTTGTCATGTTCCTGATTTTAGCATGAAGGATTCCAGTTTTGAACATTTAGTATGATATTGGCTGTTGGTTTTTCATAGATGGCTTTTATCAGGTTGAGATAAAGATCATCTATTCTAAATTTCTGTAGGTTTTTTTTTTATCATGAATGCATATTGGATTTGGTCAAATGCTTTTTCTGCATCTATTGAGATGATTTTATGGATTTTGTTTTTGTTAATATATTGTATTACGTTTATTTACTTACATATGGTGATTTACATTGTTGACCCAACCATCTCTGGGATGAATCCCACTTGGTCAGGGTCTATGATCTTCTTGATGATCCTTTGTATTCTGTTTGCCAGTACCTTATTGAGGATTGTTGCACCTATGTTCATTGGGGATATTGGCCTATAGTTCTTTTTCAGTTGGGTCTTTCTCCACTTTTTGGATCAAGGTGATGCTTCCTTCCAGGAATGAATTTGAGAATATTGCTTCATTTTCAATTTAATTGAAGTATTGAAACAGAAGTGGCAATAATTCTTCCCTAACTGTCTTGTAGAATTCAGCAGTGAAGACATCAATACCCACCCTTTTTTTACTTGGTAAGATTTTAATTACATTTTCAAATTTGTTGGTTGATATTAGGTTGTTTAATATTTTTAGGTCTTCATTCAACTTTGGTAATTCATGTGTATCTAGAATTCTGTCCATTTCTTCTGTGTTTTCTATCATATTGGCATATAGATTCTCAAAGTAGGTGTTGATGATCCTCTGGATTTCTGCTGGGTATGTTGTAATTTCACCCTTTTTATTCCTAATTGCATGGATTTGGGCCTTTTCTTTCCCTTTTTTGATAAGGTTTGCTAAGGATTTGCCAATTTTGTTTATTCTTCAAAGAACCAACTATTTCTTCATTGATTTTTTTTTTGTATCATTCTGTTAGTGTTTATGGCATTGATTTCTGTTCTGATCCTTATAATTTCCTCCCTTGTATGAGCTTTGGCTTTGCCCTGCTCTTCTTTTTCTAGAAGCTTGAGGTTTATCATTAGGTTTTTTATTTGCGCTTGCTCTGATTTCCGAATGTGAGTATTCATTGCTATGAATTTACCTCATAGGACTGCTTTCATTATGTCCCATAGATTCCTGTATGTTGTATTGGCATTATCATTTAATTGTAGAAACTGTCTAATTTTGTCTTTAATTTCTTCTGTGACCCTTTGGTTGTTCAGAAGAGTGTTATTCAATTTCCATGTGTTTTGTAAAGTTCTTGCAGTTTCTTATGATATTGATCTCCAGTTTAATTTCACTAGGGTCTGATCATATACAGTGGATAACTTCAATTCCTTTGAATTTACTTAAACATGGTTTATGAGCTAATATGTGGTCTATTTTTCAGAATGACCTAGGTGCAGGTGAAAACAATGTGTTTTCTTCTTTTGTGGGGTGAAACACTCTGTAAACACCTATTAAGTCCATTTGTTCAAAAGTTTGGTTCAGTTCTAGTATTTCATTGTTGATTTTCTCTCTAGATGATCTGTTTATTTGTGATAGTGTGGTACTGAAATCCCCCACTACAACCGCATTAGTGCTTATTTGGTTTTTCATGTCCATTAATATTTGTTTTGTATAGTTGGGAGCCCAGTATTTGGTGCATATATATTTATGATTGCCCTCTCTTCCTCTTGTATTGTTCCCTTTGCAAGGAGGTAGTGATCTTCTTTGTCTCCCTTAATTAGTTTTGATTTGAAATCTACCTTGTCTGCAAAAGTTTCCATATTTCTGTCACATTAAAAATTGTTTTCCATCCTTTTACTCTCAGTCTATGATTTTTTTTTGAATTAAGTGTATTTCTTGTACACAGAATATTGTTGTATTTTGCTTCTTAATCCATTCTGCCTGTCTGTTTCTTTTGATTGGTGAATTGAGGACATTAATATTGAAGATTTAATTGATATGTATTGACTTATCCTTGTCATGACATTTTCCTGTTGTTGGCTCTTTTATTTTTTATTTTTTAACCATTTCTATTACTTTCTTGCCTTACCTGATGGCTTTGCTTTGTTGGGCCTCATAGAATTGGGACCCTCATTGTCTTTTTCTAGAATATTGTTTAGAATTGATTAGAGTGCTGGTTTTATATTTCATGAAGTTTTGCAGGTTTTTTTTGTCATGGAAATTTCTGATTTCCCCATCTATTTTGAAAGATAATTTTGTAGGATACAAAAATCTAGGTTGGAGGTTATTTTCTTTTAGGGTTTCAAATACTTCACTCCAAACTCTCCTTGACTTGAGGGTTTGTGTTGAAAATCCTGCTGTAATTCTGATGGGATTTCCTTTGCATGTGATTTGTTTCTTTTCTTTAACTGCTTGTAGTAGTTTGCTCTTCTGTTGGGTTTCTGGACCTTGACTATTATATGTTGAGGTTTTGATTTTTTAATCATGTCTAGTTGGAGTCCTGTATGCCTCGCTTTACTGTGTGTCAAATTCTTTTTCTCTGATTGAGAAGTTTTCTGCCATTACTTCAGTGAACAGTTTTTTATATCATTTTACTTTCTCCTGCTTTATTGTGGACTCCTATCAGTCTTATGTTATTCTTTATGTCATCTAGCAGCTGCTGGATCACTTTCTCATGATCTTTTACTGTTTGTAAGAAATATCTCTTTTCCTGGTCACTAACTGCAATCCTGTCTTCTGTATCTGATATTCTATCTTCACATTGGCTCATTCTGCTGTGAATGCTTTTGTTTTTATTCTCCTGGATATCTATTTGAATCTGTTTCCTGGATTCCATTTCTTTCCTATGTTAAGCATTCATGGTTTCCATTTTTTTCCTAAGCTGGGCATTCATCACTTCCACCATGGTCCTGAAATCATCTATTTTTTTTTAATCTGTTTCTGTTCTAGAGTCTCTAATTGTGTCTTCCATTCTGCTCACCATCCCTCTAGTTATCTGGGAAATTATTACTGTTTTGAGCTTTTTAGACCTCATTCATCTGTTTTTTTACTTCATGTGCTATAAGTTCAGGGTGTCCAGGTGGTTGATATCAGATTTTTCCACCTCATTGCCCCTAGAGTTTGCCTTTGTTGAGCTGGAATTCTGAGTTTTTGCCTTGTTTAGGTATCTTCTCATTTCTGTTTTTGTTGTTCGTGCTGTTTTTGGTTTAATTCCTGGGCTGATTCTTCAATATTGTTTATTGTCAGTATATTTATTGCTGGCATTTAGAACCCTTATGGAATGATTTCTTCTTAGAGGTGTCTTCCAGGTATAGCTTGTCTTTAGGCTTTGAGTCTCTAATGGCTCTTAGGCCATCTGGTTTTCAGTATACCAGGGAGGACAACTGATTAGATCAATCACCACACCTTAGCCCAAGTGATGCAATCATCAACAATAGCATCAAACACAGCTTAGAAAATGACAATTTGTGGTAGCAATTAATCTGTCACTTTTAACCATGTGAGCTAGATTGAAATTGAGAACCAGCCCAAAATATGTTTGTATTAAATAAACCCTTCAATATAACAAAATTTACTCTTTGGTGTAAGGACTTAGAAGGAGCTGTGGAGGGAAGAACAATGAGATAGAAAGAGAGTAAAAGATTAGAAGTGAGGCTAGAGGACACAGGAATATCACACAAATTTTGGGAAACTGTTGAAGACAAGGAGAAAAGACAGAGTGAAGGACCAGAGACAAGAACAGAACAAACTAACATCAATAGGGAAGTTAGAAAATGTGTTCACCTTCCTATAAGAATAATGACAATTGAGAGAAGGAAAGAGAAACAAAAACAATCTGAAATAGAACAGAAACAGGAAAGAGGGAGAGAAATGGAGAAGAAGAATGTAGAGAAAGAGAAAAAGAAAAGAAAGGAATATGTATTATATATAAATTTAAAAAGGGCCTCCTTCAGGGTATGTCTCTGCTGCCATGGTAGACAGGATGGGCAGCAGTGTGCAGACAGATCTAAGTTGATTTGTCTCAGCAAACCATCTGTAGTCAAATGAGATTCAGGCTGAATTCTGGATGCAAGGTCCAAGTTGAAGTTCTTGACCTCTCATAGGATTGAACTCTGCAAGGTTCTACTGCAGGCTCCAGCTGTCCTTCCCTTGAAGGGAGTTCAGGTTCCTATGGGAGGTGGTGATCTCACCAACTTACCAACGATGGTGGTCCAGTGTGCCTTTCTTGTAGAGATTTTCCTCACTTTCCCAGTGGGCTTCAATTTTCATTGAGGACACTCAGAGAGGCCCTCTGTTGTTCACTTCTGGTCTATCTTCTGGAGCTCTTAACTATGGACGTTATGGCCCCCATCATCTCTGCAGTGCAGATTCAGATACTGCATAGCCCATGTGACATGTTCCTTGGGTAGCTGGCCTCCACACAATGTACTCTGGTGCAGTGGAGGCAGATCTGTCCTTTGCATTATGGTTCTGAGGCCTACTATTCTTGATGACCATAGCAAAAATCTTTATTAAAATACTTGCAGACTAATTTCAACAGTACATCAAAAATATTATACACCATGATGAAGCTAGTTTTATTCCAGGGATGCAAGAATGGTTAAACCTACACATATCAATAAATGTAATACAGCACATAAATATATTCAAGTATAAAAATCATATGAACATCATCATACATGACAAAAATCCATTGCAAACCATTTCACATCTCTTCATGATAAAAGGCTAGAAGAAACTATATGTAGAAGGAATTTAATATAATCAGTGATATAAGTGACTAACCCATAGCCAATATCATATTGAATGGTGAAACACTGAAAATATTTTCTCTAAAAACAGCAATGAGTTTAGAGTGTCTACTTCCACCACCTGCTCAATATAGTATAAAATATTGTATGAAATTTTAGTCAATTAAGAAAGTGAAAAAAATGTAAGTGATACAAGAGCAAAGGATGGAGCCAAATTATCCACATTTGTGTATGATATGATTCTTTCTTTGATGAACCAAAACTCCACCAAAAGACAATTTAGACCTGATAAACAAATTCAGCAAAATCATAGGCTACAAAATCAACATACAAAAATCTATACTTTTTCTATACACCAATAATGACTTTGAAACAGAAAGCAGAAAGTGAATTATATTCACAATAGTTTCAACAAATGAAATACCTTGTAATAAATAATCAGTGAGGTGAAATTTCATATAAACAATGAAAATTATGGAACAATGAAGAAAGAAATTATAGAAGACACAAGAAGATGGAAAGAGTTCCCACGGTCAACAATTGGCAGAAGTAATATATTTTAAATGACCTTATTACTGAAAGTGATCTGTAGATTTAATACACTCCTCATCAAAATACCAATGACTTTCTTCACACAAAAAAGTCCCAGAATCTACAAAAAAACAAAAAATACCCAGAAAATCTGAAATTAACACCAGGCCAGGAATGTAGCTCAGCAGCACAGTGTTTGCCTGGAAGCATGAGGCCCTGAGTTTTATTCCTGGTACCAAAAATAGATAAATAAATGAAGGAATGAATTAATAAATAAATAAATGCTGAGAAAAAAAGCAATGGTTGAGGTATCAAAATATCAGCATTTATAAAGCCATACTAATGAAAAGAGTATGTTATTAGTGTACATACAGACAAATGGACCATCTGGATAGAACAGAGTACACAGAAGTCAACCTAATCATCCACTGCCATGTGATTATCAAAAAAGGGGCCAAATATATACATTGGAAATAAAACAAGCCTGTGTAGCAAATAATGTAGGGAAAATTGAATATCAATCATGAATCTAGATCCCTTTTTTCTTCCTGTACCCAAATCAACTCACAATGGATAAAATGCCTAAGTTTAACTTCTGTAACATTGAATCTGTTTGAACACATAGAAGAAACACTTGAAGACATACCTATGAACAAAGTCTTCATGAATAGGACTGCAACAGCACAGAAATTAATAGTTAAGATTCATATATGGGATTGTATCAAATTAAAATCTACATCCAAGGTATCCATTATAGCTAAGCTGTGGAAACAGTGTAAGTGCTTGTGAACAGATGGTTGAATATACTAAATTTGTTGTACATGTACAAGGAAGCATCATTAATCAATAATGAAAAAATCTTTCCATTTACAGAAAAATGGATAGAAATGCAGATCATCATGTTAAGGGACATAAGTCAGGATCAGGAAAGTGCATATCACATGGTCTCTCTCATATGTACTGTCTACAAAAAAAGCAGTAATAACATGAAAGTGGAATACAGATTACTAATGAAGAGAGATTAAATCAAGGGAAGATGGAGAGAAGAAGAAGGGAATAAATGATGGAGTTAGAAATTATCAAAATATGTTATATGTTATTTGCTTGTAAGAATATGCCAAAATGGAACCCATATTCTGTATTGTTAATTGTAATAAAGAGACATTAAGAGAAAAGATAAATAAAACAAGATCCAAGTATATACCATTTACAGGAAGTTTCTCTCTTTGGAAGGACATGCATAAAATTTATATGAATAGAGTAAGGTATTCCATGCAAAAAAAAAAAATCCTAAAGAACAAGCAGTAGCCCTATTTTTATCAGATAAAAGTCCTTAAATCCATAACAGTGAAAATAGACAAAGAAGTTATTGTGTACTGAGTAAAAGTTGAATTCAACACGAGGAAATAAAAATTCTAAATGTACTTGGACCCATTCTCAAAACACACAAATATATGAAGCAATTATTAAGATATCTAAGAAAGAAGTAGAATCTAATACAAACATCCCTAAAAAGTAACAGAATCAAATTGCACTACAGACCAAAAAGAACTAACACATTGATGAAATATATTATGTTTAAAGTTACTGAATGAACATTCTTCACATCAGCACATTAGATATTCTCTAGGATAGATAATATGGAAGGCTAAAATAAAAATCTCAACAAATACTAAAGCATTGAAATAATACTGAATATTCTTTCTAACAGCAGTACAAAAACACTGACAATAGAAAAATTAGAATATACAAAATACAAAGAAACTAAAATACTTCCATTTGAAGAACCAATGGTTCAAAAAAGGTTTTTTAAGTATTGAAACAAATAAAAATGTAGGCAATATACTAAAATATTTGGACTTTAGCACAGGCAAAAGTAACAAGAGATTAATAGTAATGAATACTTATAATTAAAAAGCATCAAGATATGAAATAAACAACATATCACTATACCTCAATGTAAGCAGACATCAAAAAATATAACAAAGTAAGTTGAAATAAATAATAAAGATCTGAGGAGAAATAAATGAAATGGACACGACAAAATAATATAGTTCAACCAGCCACCAGGACAGGCTTTCCACCAGCCACCAGGACAGGGTGAGGAGGATCCCCCCCAGGCAGGCCCACCAGCTGACAGCTTAGCCGCGTGCCTCCAGCAATACCCACCCCCGGGCTTCTGGCCTTTTGGCTGTTCAGCTACTTGGTTATACACTACAGAGGCACAGGGGGACAAAAGCCATTGTCCTGAGCTCCAGAAGTGAACAACAGAGAGAGTGCCTGTCTCAGGCTCCCGGATGAAAGCAAGCCCACTGGAAAAATGAAGAGAAACTCTGCAATAAAGGCACACCAGAACACCGTGATTGGTAAATTGGAGGGATTATCAGCTCCCATTGGAAACTGGGCTTTCTTCAGGGGAAAAGCAGCTGAAAGCTGCAGTAGAAACTTGCAGAGTGCAACCCTCCAGGAGGACAGGGAGCTCAACTTGGGACTTGCAACCAGAAATCTGCCTGAATCTCACAGGTCTGGGATTAGCTTATTGAGACTCATTGACTTATAACTGCACACTGCTGCCCACGTTGTCTACTGTGACAGCAGAGACACACCTTGAAGGAGGCCTTTTATTTTTTAAAGGTGATAGATTAATAACTTCAACAAATTGTCATTCTCTAAGAGGTATTTGATGCTATGGTGTTGCTGATTGTATGACTTGGGCTAAGCTGTTGTGATTGATCTAAACAGTTTTCCTTCCTGGTATAAAGAAAATGAGATAGCCTCAGAGTCATTAGAGATTCAGAACCTAAAGACCAACTATATCTGGTAGACACCTCTGAGAGGCAATTATTCCATAAGGGTTTTAAATAGATCAGCAAAGATACTTACAAATATATAACTTCATAATATCAACCCAGGATCTAAACCAGGGATGGTACCAAAAACAAAAATGAGAAGGGATTTAAGCAAATCACAACCCAGACTTCAACCCCACAAAAGGCAATTTCTGGGGGAAAGGAGGTGCAAATGTCTGATAATCAACCACTGGGACATCCTGAATTGATAGCACAGGAATTAACAAAACAGATGAATGAGGCTCTAGAAAAATTCAAAACAGAAATAATCTCCCAGTTAACTACAGAGATGGTGAGCAGAGTGAAAG
>NW_004624836.1:1494485-1510910 GCF_000247695.1 Heterocephalus glaber | reverse complement strand
AGTAAGTATAAATAAAGTATAAATGAAAGTATAAATGAAATACCTTTTTAGTCAGCTTTCCCTTTGCTAAAACATAATATCTGACACATTATTTTTAAAAGACATTTAATCTGGCTCATGGTTTCAGGTGACTCTCCCCATGGTCATGACTCAAATGCAGAAACACAATGGTGGATGTGCATCACAAGGGAAAATATTTAGCTCATGGTGGCTAGAAAGCAGAGCAGGAAAACACTGCCATGCTGGAATGAGTGAGAGACCATATGTAGACCTAATGGCCACATTTCCATGACCCGTGCAAACACATTGAATTGTGTGTTCCATCAGTCTCCTCAGTGGTTCCCAATCTAAGTGGACACAGTCAACTTTAACCATCACATCCCATCTCTTGTCAGTTTAATATTCAACACATCTTTTTAAACCATAAATATTCTTCAAAGAAACACAATTATAAATAAACCCATCCGTTTGCAGCCAACTGAAGTTTGACAAACTGATAAAATATATGTAGGAAAAAGGCCATACATTGTTTTCAATAAATGGAAATTAAAAAAGAAATTAGTTTCTCCAATTAAATGATAATGCCAATATAACATACCAAGTTTATGACACATAATGAAAGCAGTCCTATAAGGGAAATTTATAGCAGTGAATTCTCATGTCAGAAAAAGAGAGGGCTGGTGATGTAGCTCAGTGGTGCTGCACCTGCCTGGCAAGTGCAAGGTCCTGAGTTCTATCCCCCATACTGAGAAAAACAAAACAAAACAGAAAAACAGAGCAAACTGAAATAAAAATAACCTAATGTTGAACCTCAAACTACTAGAAAAAAGAAGATCAAGAATCAGAGTAGAAATTGACGTAATTCAGATTAAGAAAACAATACAAATAATCAATTAAAGAGTTAATTCTATAAAAGATTAAATAAAATAGACAAACTCCCAGCCAAGCTTACCAAAAATAGGAAAGAAAAGACTCAAATCCAAGCAATTAGGAATGAAAAGGGTGAAAGTACAACAGATGCTGTAGGAATCCAGAAGAACATGAATGTCTACTTTGAGAACTTGCACTCTAATAAGATGGTAAGCACAGAAGAAATGGACAGATTCCTAGATACATATGAATTATCAAAGCTGAATCAGGAAGATATAAAAATTCTAAATAACCCAATCTCAGTCAATGAAATTGAAGGTGTAATTAAAAACCTACAAACAAAAAAAGCCTGGATCCTAATGGATTCACTGCTGAGTTCTACAAGAAATTTAGAAATGATGTAATGCCACTACTCCTCAAACTCTTTAATGAAATTGAAAGGGAAGCAATACTTCCAAACTCATTTCTGGAAGCAAGAATTACCTTGATACTAAAACCAGAAAAGGATCCAACCTGTAAAGAACTACAGGTTAATTTCCCTAATGAATTTGGATGTAAAAATCCTCAATAAGATACTGGCAAAGAGAATGGAGCAAATCATCAAGATTATACACCATGACCAAGTAGGATTCATCCCAAGGATGTAGGGATGGTTCAACATATGCAAATCAATAAATGGTGAAGGGAAATTGAATATTCATATGCCAAATAATAAAACTAGACTCTTATTTCTGACTAATGACAAAGTCAATTCAAAATGAATTAAAGATTTAAATATAAGATGCAACAATGAAATTAGTAGAAGAAAACATAAAGGAACTTTTGAGGACATTACTTTTGGATAACCCATCTGAGGCACAGTATACAAAAATAACCTTAGACAAAATTGGAATCAATTAAAATAAAAAGTGTCTGCCCAACAAATGAAACAATTAAGAAATATGACCTAGAGAATGGAAGAAAATATTTGCAATCTATAATCTGTGAAGGAGTCAATATCCAGTTAAAATTGGGCGATTGATCTAAATAAACATTTCCCAAAATAATACAAATGACCAACAGGAATATGAAAAATACTTAATATCTCTAAAAATTATGGACATATAAACAGAAATCACAATGCAATATCGCCTCTCTACAGTAATAATGGCTATGATCATAAAGATGAAGATAATTCTGGTAAGGATATGGAAAATGCAAATACTGACAAACATTATGTGATAATATAAATTTTTGGAGCTATTAAGGAAAACAAGATGGAGGTTTCTCAACAAATATAGCACCAAAATTATTATATAATCTATTAATCCTACCACTGGGTATATATTTTAAGGAAGTAAAATAAGTGTGTAAAAGATATATCAACACATTTGTGTTCACTGAAAAACTATTCTACAAGAATAGTAGAACATTATTTATTATACCTTTTAGTCCTTATTTACACTTTCAGTTTCTCACAACAGAGAAACTATTCGGTATTTACACATGTGGGTCCTGTTTATTTCACTTGAGAGTATGGGAAGAAAAGGGGCAAAGGGGAAGGGGAAGTAGGACGTAGGGGAAAGGAAAGAAGGGAAAGGAATTAATATGAGAAAATGAAAAAATGGAACCAAAGTCTTTGTAAATAGGGAGGGATGGAGGGGTTGAAGGGAGGGCAGGGGAAGGGCGGAAAATAAGAACCAAGAGAGATTATGTAAAGGTGCAAATTTCCAATGATGAATGTCATTATATTGTATACCTAAAATGTACCAATAAAATAATATTTTAAAAAAAAAAATAATATTTTAAAAAAAAATAGTAGAACAACTATTCATAAAATGTGTTCATTCATAGAATTTTATATGTTCATAATTTGTAGTTTTGTCATTTGCAACAAGGATGGAACTAGAGAGCATTGTGCTAAGAGAAATTAGCCAGGTATATGATGACAATACTACATGTACCCTTCATATGTTGAATATAAAATAATTGATCCCATAGAAATTGAGAGTAAAATAGTGATTACCACAGGCCTGGAAGAGTAGAAGTGAGTGAGAGATATTGAAGGGTTGATCTATGTATGCTAAGTTACATTTAGATTTGAGAGAGAATTTGTTATGTGCTATTACATAATAGATGACTATAGATAGTGATTGTGTACTGTATCTCAAAAAGCTAGCAGAGGGGCCAGGGATTTAGCTCAGTGGTGCTGCATCCACCTCACAAGCATAAGGTCCTGAGTTTGATCCCCAGTACCAGAAAAAAAAACAGCTAGAAGAAATTATTTTCAGTGATTTGTCATAAAATAGTGATAAATGTGTGAAGAAATAGATATGTTTAACCTAATCACGATGTGTACATGTATCAAAACATCACATGGTATTCCATTAATATATACATTTTTTATATTTTATGTATTGGTTAAAATTAAATTTACTTAAAAACCTTTATATAAATGTTATTTAATATCAACAAAAGCTCTGTTTTCCTTTCAGTGCTTGTCTTTCACAAATACATTATCTTCATGTAAGAGTTATTAATTTTAAAATGCAAAACACTCTTCACTATGATATAGCTCTCTTTAAAATAATGTTCTATGACACTTAATGTGTCCAGGTTTGAGAATAAGAACAGAATCCACTAATGGATTTGTTTAGTACTTTGGCAAATGTTAAGGATTTTTGGAAATATCCCAACCATTTATGCCCTGTTCCAATATTAATAGATGCTTGAATTTATGAACTTAGCTACAGAATAGCCTGAGTTACACACTACAGCATAATTTTCATCTTGGTTATATATCTTAATGATAACATACTTTTTCATTCCCTATTATAAGTTATTCAGGACATCACACTTTCATAAGTGTGCAAATCAGGTGATCTTATTAGGAATACAATTTACTTGTTGTTTTTCCTGACCAATTACATATTGCTTTTTTATGATAGCCACAATATAATGCAAACTCTATGGGTCATCATTCACATTTTATTTTTTTACAGAGTATAATCTATAAGTGCAAACATTGCAAAGTGTCATCTTCTCCCTCTTGCCCACCTATAGACAAGGAATGAGCAAATTCAACACAGTAACTATATCTCTACAGAAAAGAACTCTGCTTACTATGAATTCTGTGACCAAAATTATAATTTATCTTCTGTTTCCATACTAGAGTTTATGGTAATATCTTAAACATTTACATTCAGGATATTGTTGCATTAATTAGGTGCTTTGGTGACAAGAAAATAAAAGAAACTCTAACAAACCTTAGCAAAAGGGAATTTAGCCAAAGATACTAAGGACTCACACAATTCAAGAAATTACTACAAGAGTGGAAAGATCTAAGTAAACAAGTAATAGGTAAAGAAAATCATAGTATCCATATTTTAAAAGGAAATACCTGTTTAGAAGACATTATTTGCCAGTAGCACCACCACCATTGCAATAGTGGCTCATGTGATGTATAGCATATGCAAATATTCTTTCTATGTTATCATCTTCAAAATTCAAAGTGCACAGAAAAAGCTCTTGAGGGGCAACCCACTTTCTAGTCCCCTTTCTGTCTCTCTTGGACAGAAGCCTTCATTCTGTCAATAAATTTTCCTTCTCTTGACCTCTGTTGTTCCTAGAATTTATTCTTTGATTTCAGAGAACATTAACTCATGTTTCAGATATCTAGTAGGTTTGGAAGTTACATCTATTCCCCTATATCATTTTGGAGGTCTTCCATTGAGATTACTGGACAGAGGTAAGAGTTTTCTTTTACAGCTTCTAATTTTCCTCTTTTTGCATCATAGATTGTAATTTTTGTTTCATAGGCTCTGGACATTTGCTTTATGGATTCTGGTTTTTGTTTCACGAATTCTGGCCTTTGTTTCAGAAATGTCTTAATTTTAAGTTGTGTGCATTGTCCTTTGTTAAAATTATGTTTCGTTCTTATTTTGTATATATTGCATTTGTACCTAGTTGCTTAAAAATGTTGTAAAATGAGTCTCCTATGAAATCATCTCAGATAAAGACAGTTCAGGCTTTTATCTGTCCCTTATAGAATAACAAACAGTGGTTGCTCTTCCAGTTAGTAATTGCCTTAGGCAATTACTCTCAAAGCAGAGGAAAGATTTCTCCAGTTGCCCTCTGGTGAATCCCCACTCCTATTTAAGGCAATGATGGGTGGAACATTGACCAGATAGGTACTTGGGTTCCTTTTGGAGACAGATCTCTGATTGCATGGAACTAGCAAAAACTGAGGTGATAACTGAGGGGTCATGGCCAGGAATACTCTCTGGTGGATAACCAAAGGTCCTTCAGAAGAAACTAGCTTCTGACAGCCCATCTGGGTAATTAGCAGAAAATCTCCACGTCTTGTCCCTATTTGGACTCCTCAGTGAGGTGAAAGGGAAACTCTGTCAGTGATCATCAGATATCCTCTGTCTCAAAGTGATCTGAAACAATGTCATCAGAGCCCTTTCTTAAGCCTCTGTTAAAAGTTGAGCTACAGGTTTGGACTGCTCTCTCTAGTAGTAAGATAAGACCCCATGTCAGATGTAAAAAAAATCTTTGAGGGCCGGGGATTTAGCTCAGTGGTTTCACCGCCTGCTGCACAAGTGCAAGGACCCAAGTTTGATCAGATTAAAAACTACAAAGACCCTCTCTCCCCTAGGAATGGTCACCATTTATGTGTGTAGGAGAGAAAAATACCTTTGCTGATAGGTTGTGGACTTTGGAACCTTGACTGTGGACCTGTACAGTACTATATGATGGTTTTTTTGGTAAATGGCTTGAACTTTATTTAGACATTTTCTCTCTGCTAGTGAGTTAAAACTCCCCTTAAACTTCTCTCCAACTTTTTGGGAGTTAACCCTAAAATTAACAGTCTTATGGATAGACCTCCTCTCCTTTCAAGGTGTCAAACTGAGACAGCTTACATCAACTGTTTTGTCTTACACTAAGGAAAATAGCAATCAGTTAGCAACTTTCATATATGTTTTTGCATACTAAGTAGAATAAAAGTGGATTTTGGTCAGCCTCTCTCTTCCTTCATGAGCATGTAGGAAGTTGATAAAGGTGACTTTGCTAACGTGTGGATTATTACTGCTAGCAAATAAACATAAATATAATCTGTGATTTCAAATATTTAGTAAATTTAAAATGGACCTGTAAGGGGCCACTGACATGTCAAAGCCCAGGCATCTGAGGACACAAAGTCTATCATTTAGCACTGGTGCTTGACAGATTTTGTTCTGATCGGAACCCCCTCTTCAGCCCACTGGCCCCAACAGGACCTTAAAAAAGTAACCTTGTCTTGATGCTAATAAAGATTGGCTAGGTAAATGTCTCATATTTCTCTGACTAGGACCCAGGGCACAATCTCTGAACTATCCATCCCTAGAGGTGATTTCTTTTACAAAGAAAACATGTCCTAATTTGACTATTGACCTATTTTCTTCTCTTTCAAGGGACAAAAAACAGTGGTTTAAATCTCTTGGTTTTCCTTCTCTAAACATGATTGTTATGGCTAAAGTCAATTACAACTTGTGCTTTGAGAGTACCTACTGGAGTAAGGATGTGAGTCCCCTGAGGAAGATAAGATTGCAGCACTGGTAAAGGGTAGGTATTCCAGTCTGGTTTCATTTTCTGGGTCTCTCTCCAGATGGCAGCTACATGCCCTGGAGTGGAAAAAGCCTTGGGGGTATGCCCTGAGGACAATCTAAGGGCCTAGGAATCAAGCAGGGACTTAGAGAAAGCCACTTTTGTTTCCCTTGTTTCAGATGGGGAATTCCATATCTGAACCTCTTACTCCTTTGGAATGTATTCTTAAATATTGGAAAATGTTTGACCCTCACATACTGAGAAAGAGCAGTTTAATATTTCTCTGCACCTGTACATGGCCTACTTATCCCCTAGAGCCAGTATGGAATACAGAAGGAAGTATTGATTATAATGCTATTTCACAACTAGAATCATATGGTAAAAAAAGAAGGAAAATGGTCAAAATTGCCTTATGTTCAGATTTTCTTTGGATTAAATAATAATCCCTATTCATGTTCAAAATATGAATGTGACCCTCAGGAAAACCAAGCTCCTCTGGCCCCTATCATTGAAGTTTCCTACCCTCATCTTTTGGAACCTGAGGGTGAAATTTCCAGGGCTGCCTTAGTCAAAACACCACCTACTGTTACTGAGTCTGAGGATGAGGCTTCTAAGGCAACCTACTATTGCTGAGGCAAAAGTTCTCCCTACTTGTCTTTTGGAGCCTGAGATGCCTCCTTCCTATCCTTAGGGTCTAGGGGTGAGGTTTTTTGGGCAGCTATAATTAAGACCTGTACAAGGCTATATCCATCCTTAGATAATTTCATTCAAGCTCCTCTAGGACAATATCCCTTACAAAAAGTAAATAGTGCTCTCAGACATGATTGTGTTCATGTGCCCTTTTCTCTCAGTGACCTCAAACAGATCAAACAAGACCTAGAAAAGTTTTCAGATTACCCTGATAAGTACATTGATGTCTTTAGGGGACTTACTCAGATATTTGAGTCAGGCTGGAAGGATGTAATGTTATTTTTAAAACAAACATTAACTTCTAATGAGGTACAAGCAGCAATGCAAGCTGCCATTAGAGTTGGTGATGAATTCCATCTTGTTAACTACAGAAGGTCAGGAAAAAGAGAACCAGGGGAACTGCCAATTCCTATCAGAGCCCAAGCAATCCCTACAAAGGTCCCCTACTAGCCTACCAACCATGTAGGAGATTTGTATAGAAGGCAAGTATAGTTTTGTATTCTTGAGGGCCTTAGAAGTACTAAAACTGAACCCTTCAATTATCTTGTTGTCAACTATTCAAGAGGAGGAGAAAGAATACCCCTCTAACTTCTTAGATCACTTACAAGAGGCATTAGTAAAACATACAGCCCTAGCTTCTGACTCAGTAGAAGGACAGGCTGTTCTTAAGGATAAGCTTATTATTCAGTCATCCCCAGATATTAGAAAACAGTTACAAAAGAGGGCTTCTGGCCCAGATAGCTCACTTGAGACTTTAGTGAGAATTTCCTCCACAGTATTTTATAACAGAGAGCAGGAGGAGGCCAAGGAGAGAAAACAAAAGAGTCAAGAAAAGGACACAACCTTAGCAGCAGCTTTTAGAGAAACAGACTCTATGTCTGATTATCAGGGCTCTGAGAAGAGCTGGACAACCAAGCCCATTTGCTACCACTACTGAAAGCCAAGCCACTTTAGGAAGGACTGCAGTGAGAAGCCCATTAGACCATATGCTATTTGGAAAGGGGATCCCTGGAGATTGGATTGCACTCTGAGGTGAATGCCTCAGAGCTCAGACCCATTCTACCATCTGGTCCAGCAAGACTGAAGGGGCTCAGGGCACTCTCTGCCTTCTCCCTCTGACTGGACTGTCATCTGCATGGAGGAGCTTCAGGTAATTACGATTATAGAGGGAAAAGAAATAAGCCTATTACTGGACAGTGGTTCTCCTCTCTCTGTTCTTCTCTTTAACCCTGGCCTTCCTTCCAGCCACATCAGTGAGAGGAGTCATGAGAAAGGAGGTAACTCGTACTTCTCACAACCTTTAGGCTGTAACTGGGATGGCTTTCTCTTTACCTATTCCTTTTTAATTATGCCTGAAAGTCCAGCTCCCCTCCTCAAGATAGATATTTTATCTTGTTTAAATACTATAATATATATGCACCCAGGTCAAGTACACTGTCTTCCCCTTGTAGAGACACAAATAAATCCTGAATTATGGGCAACTGAAGGCAAGATAGGTAGAGCAATAAAGGCTACTTCAGTACAAATACATTTCAAAGATCCTACTATTTTTCCACACCAGAGACAATATCCTCTAAGGTCTCAAGTAAAAATATGATTATTACCTATAATTAGCAATTTAAGAATATAAGGTTTACTTAAAGTCTGTAATAGCCCATGCAACACTCTGATCTTTGGAGTGCAAAAACCCAGTGGAGAATGGAGGTTGGTACAGGACCTTGGGTTAATAAATGAAGCAGTAGTGCCAATCCACCCAATGGTACCTAACCCATACACTCCCCTCTCTCAGATCCCAGAAGATACCAGTTGGTTCTAAAGTGTTGGATTTCAAAGATGCTTTCTTTTGTATCCTTTACATACAGATTCCAAGTTTCTTTTTGCCTTTGAAAATCCTCATGACCAGGCTTCTCACTTGACGTGGACTGTGCTTCCTCAAGGATTCAGAGACAGTCCTTATCTCTTTGAGCAAGTGCTTTCCCATGACTTGGCATGTTATGAATGTTCCCAGGTCACAGTCTTACAATATGTAGATGATATACTGTTATGTACCCCCTCAGAAGAACTTTCTAGCCAAGGCACCTGTGCTCTGTAAATTTTCTAGCAGACAGGGGTTATAAAGTTTCTAGATCTAAGGCACAACTTTGCAACCCTGAGGTAAAATATTTAGGTCTTATTATATCTAAGGGAACTTGAATACTGGGGGAGAGAAGAATTAAACCAATTAAATTCCTTCCCACAGCCCAAGACTCTAAAACAACTAAAGGGGTTCCTAGGAATTAGAGGCATTTGTCACCTTTGGATAGCGTGACATAGTGAAATTGTGCAACCACTCTACGAGCTTATAAAGGAAGCCCAGAAGACAAATACCCATATTTTAACCTGGAAACCTGATTCCCATGCTGCATTTCAGAAGCTCAAACAAGCACTTCTAAATGCCCCTGCATTAAGCTTGCCGATAGGACATCATTTCAGTTTGTACATTGATAAAAGGTGGGACATGGCTTTGGGAGTGTTTACATGGGATAGGGGACCTGCTCAACAGCCTGTAGGGTACCTAAGTCATGAGTTAGACATTGTAGCTAAGGGATGGCCTGCATGCCTCAGAGCTGTAGCTGGAGTGACTCTCTTAGTCACAGAGGCATCCAAGCTGACTTTAGGCAAAGATCACTGTATATACACCTCACAATGTGGCAGGACTTCTTTCCTCCAAAGGGAGCCTATGGCTATCAGACAACTGACTTCTTAAATACCGGGCTCTACTTCTAGAAGGACCAACCATTCAAATAAATATATGTTCCTCCTTAAACCCTGCCACCTTTCTACCAGAACAGGAGGAAATTGAGGCTGAAAGACATGACTGCAAACAGGTAATTCTCCACACATTTGCAGCCAGAGAAGACTTATTAGACACTCCCCTTACTGACCCTGACTTGACCATTTTCTATGATGGCAGTTCCTTCATAGAAAGTGGAACAAAAAAGACAGGGTATGCAGTAGTGACTCTACAGCAGACACTTGAAAGTTCCTCACTTGCACCTGGGACTAGTTCTCAGGTAGCAGAACTCATAGTTTTGACTACGGCTTTACAACTTAGCAAAGGACAAAAAGTCAATATTTATACTTCTTCAAAGTATGCCTTCTTAAAATTGCATGCTCATGCAGCCATATAGAAAGAAAGAAATTATCTGACAGCCAGTGGATCCCCTATAAAATATCATAGGGAAATAGATGAACTATTATTCTCTGTCTATATGCCCTCCAGAGTAGCAGTTATTCACTGTAAGGGACACCAAAAAGAAATTGATAATTATCTCAAGGTAATCAACTGGTTGATGCAGTAGTAAAATAAGCTGCTCTGGGGGCCTCCCCTTCAGGCCTCCCTGATGTGGGAAGGGACCTTTGAACATATTGGACCCAAATATTCTCAGCCAGAGATCAAATGGGCTCTCTCCCATGGATGTCATTTTCCCCCCTCAGGATGGTTATAATCAGATGATGGTAAATTGTTCCTTCTTGGTGCTACTCAATCGAAAATTATTAAGTCTTTACTTTAAACCTTTCATTTGGGGAGAGACAAGACACAACAGATGGCTTCAAAGTTATTCATAGGAAAGGAACTTTCTCAGACAATACAACAGATAGTTAAGACATGTGAGCTCTGTCAAAAGAACAATCCTCTTAACTGAACCATAGCTCCTCCAGGTATACAGAGACATGGTAAATACCCTGGAGAGGATTGGCAACTGGGCTTTACTCATATGCCCAGACTTCAATACCTATTGGTCTGGGTAGATACTTTCACAAACTGGGTGGAGGCCTTTCCTTGTAGAACAGAAAAGGCACAGGAGGTGGTAAAGGTTTTGGTCTCAGAAATTTTCCCAAGGTTTGGAATTTCTAAGAGCCTATAGAGTGATAATAGGCCTTCCTTTAAAGTGACAGTTATACAAGGTGTCTCTCAGGCACTGGGCATTCACTATTATCTTCACTGTGCCTGGGGCCACAATCATTGGGAAAGGTAACACTAAAGAAACACCTTTGCAAAATGGCTCAGGAGGCTCATCTACAATGGCCTCACCTACAACCTTTAGTTCTTATCAAAAAAGAAATACAAGGGAAGAAAGAAAAGGAAAAATTATGAGAAAGAAAAAAAATGGAAACAAAATCTATGTAAACAGGGAAGTGTGGAGGGGGTGAAGGGCACATAGGTAATGGGGAAAAAATTAAGAACTAAGATACATCATGTTCAGGTACAAGCACCCAATGATAAATGTAAACGTATTGTATACCTAAAATGTACCAATTAATATATATAAAAAAGAAATACACCTCAACTTCTAGGCCTCAGTGTATTTGAAATACTTTACGGACATCCTTTCCTCACTAATGATTTTCTCTTTGATAGAGAAACAGATGCCTTACTTAAAGATGTCACTTCACTGGCTAAATTCCAAGAGACTCTTCAATAGCTAACAGAAGCTCAGCCTAGAGGAAAAGGAAATCTCATATTCCAACCTGGAGTTTTAGTACTGGTAAAATATCTCCCCTCATCATCTCCTTCCCTAGGATCAACTTGAAAAGGACTGTACGCCATGATCCTGTCAACTCCATCAGCTGCCAAAGTTACAGGCCTGGGCTCCTGGATACACCACTCAAGCCCTGGGATCAAGAGACTTACTGAGTATGAACAACCCCTCAAATACTCCTATGAGCCCATAGAAGACTTAAAATTGATTGATGTTCAAAAGAAAAACAAAGTCCTCAGATAAGTAATCTAAAATGTTGCTCTTAGCCTTTTTACTAATTACTTTACCCCTTAAAGGAGAATACAATTCCTTTCTAAGATGGGCACAGAAATATGCAGTCATTAAAACAAACATCTTGTTGGATATGTGGCCTACTCCCTTTGTCAAGAACATCAGAACTTCCCTGGTGGGTATCCCCATTTCAAGGAGATGACTGGAATAAGCTACAAGACTATACTGATGAGACATGAAAGAGTTCAATGGTTCACAGTTTAGCCCACCAATACAAGGTAACTGAGTGGCCTATAAACCTCTTAATGACCCTGGACATAATCGGATTTTTTCTAACCATGTCACTGAAGTCTCTCTACAGGCTCTAATAAAACCTCTATTAAGTAAAAATAAGGGTCCAATCATGATGGACAACAACCATAGTATCAAGATGGCTATTTTCAGATATGGGATGACTATATATGGTTAACCTCCCCATAGGGCACCTTAGTAGAAAGGCCCCATTATGTTAGGAACCAAAAAAAATCACTCCTATTCTCATTGGCCTAAGTCTACTAAATACTTGTGGTGGACATCCTCTGAACAGTGTATTCACATAACTTTACAGGCTGAAGACTGATTTGCAACAAACTGGTTTAATCCCCCTGGAATTAGATGAGAAACTCCCAATGGCACTCATTGGTCCTGTGGAACCAATTTGTGACCCTGGTTACCTCCTGGATGGATAGGGAGATATATGCTGGGATTTGCATGGTTACGAGGCAGGAGTGTCAAAAACCTCAACAAGCCTGCAAATTTACCTGGTCTAGAAGTGTGTTTCACTGGTGTGATCTCTTGGATTCTATCTTTATCTCCTTCTTAGGATTAGAAGATGTCATGCAACATATCGAGGTTTTAACTAATTATACCCAACGGGCCTTAAATGACACCACAAATGGTCTCTCTGCCGTAAGTGAAGAAGTAAAATTAATGAGACAAGCCAGATGGTACTAGATATTCTACTTGCAGCACAAGGGAGTACTTGCACAATTATAAAAACTAAATCCTGTGTGCACATTTCTAATCCATCTGCTAATATCTTTACAGCTGTTCCTTTTTTTGGTAAGGGGAATTGAACTCAGGGCCTCATGCTTGCCAGACAGGTGTTGCATCACTGAGCTACATCCCCAGCCCTATTTCCTGACAAACTATTTATGTAGTTCTGTGTTCCTGATATTGTTCAAGTCAAGCACAAGTCTCTTAACTGGGAGGAAGATAGCCTTAAACATGACACATTTCTGTGGCAACATGAGATTAGCATCATGCTTCAATACTGTCCATCTTCTCCATAGATTTTCATAAATGATATTCCCTAAATATTTCATTATTCCCCATACATAAACCTGAGGGGAGAGGATTGTGAAGTTTTCTAAAATTCCTTGGGTGCTACATTTAAAAAAGAAACTATATACTTATGTATTACTTGTCAGTATTATTGATTCAAAAAGAGGTGGAATTCTCTCACACCATGCTGGAAGAACACTGGATGGTATAGTGACCTACTTACTTGCTCATCTTCTATCCTGATTCCATTTTTTCCCTTATCTCTGCTTGGATTTTACTATAGCATTGACTCTAATTTTAGTTATATGATTAATAGCCCAATTTGGCTTGCAACCATATTTCTAGATTATTTACTTCTTAAAATCATTAAATATATTGTTTAATTTCTTCTTTTATCTTTTTCAGAATCTTTTGAGTTACAGTGATTTTATTATGCTCATTAGTTTTTACCCCAACCTCTATGCTTTAGGCCAGATAAGAGCATTTTTCTTATGGCCAAAGCTGTATATCTAGAAGTATTTTTTCCTTCAATTGCTATCACAAGTAAGTAATTCTATTTGTATGTCATGTTTTCACCTGTTCTGGTCTTTTGCTGCCCTCTCATGGCCACTGTTGTTATCATTTTGGGAGATCTATATACATCTCCTAAACTGTGTTTAATAAAGTGAAGAGACAAAAACTTTAGAAAACCCATCAATTCAAGATCAGATGTATTTAAAAATAATTTAATATATAAAAGTAAATTTAAGGAGACAAGTGAGGCTTATTGAACCTTTTTCAGATAAAAATATATCTTTGTCTACCCTCTTTACTCAGAACATGTTTTATGTGGTATTTCAACATTATATGCTGTACAGAATGCATAGATAGGGGTGTCAGAGAAGATTACATTTTACCAAAAGAAAAAAAGAAAAAGATAATGATAAAAGATCAGAAATCTAAAGACATTTTATATAATTAAATATGAATAAATACATTTACAAGCTTCAGGAGAACACAATATTAATCCTGGAGATCAGGTTTTATTTCCCTACTGCTTATTTGAAGAAAAATGAAAAATGTGTCACTGATACAGAGATGAGTTATATTATTTTCCTTAACCTTATATAACAGTCTGAGGATTATCAGGATAAATAGAAATGGATGTAAAGAAAAAACAAATACCCAAATGAATGAAAAACTAACCATATACCTTTTCCGGCCAGTATTTTACAACTAAGAATTTCTTCTTTCTTGGTGCAAATGTGAAAGGAGTTTATCCCTAATTTCTCTCTCAGTTTGTTATTTGTGTAAATAAGTGCTATTGATTTTAGGGTGTTTACTTTGTATCCTGGTACACTGCTGAAGTTGATTATTAATTATAGAAATCATTTGGTAGAATATTTGGGGTCTCCTGTGTAGAGTATTACATTATCAGCAAATAAGGATAATTTAACTCCTTCCTTCCCTATGCATATTCTTTTAATTTTTTCTCTTTTCTAATTGTTATGGCTAATGTTTCCACAACTATATTGAACAGGGGTGGTGATAGTAAACATCAATGTCTTGTTCTTGATTTTAGAATGAAACCTTTCAGATTTTCTGCATTTAGTATGATGTTGACTGTTGGTCTGTCATAAATGGCTTTTATCAGATGGGATAAAGACCTTCTATTCTAATTTTCTTCAGGGGTTTTAAATATTGTGACTTTCTTTGTCTCTTCTGATCAATCCTGGCATGAAGTCCACTTTATCTACAATTAGAATAGCTATACTGCTATTTTTTGGTATTTCTGTTGCATGGAGTATTGTTTTCCATCCTTTGACTTTCTGCTTGTATTCTCAAAAATCTCACAACTTTTATCTTTGTTGCTCTATTTTATTGTTCTGTTTCTTTTGTGAATTTCTCTTCTCTTCTCTATATTTCACTACTTCTATTTATTTGGACTTCTTCTTTTTCTTGTCTTTTGAAACATAAAATTAGATTGTTTATTTAATATATTTGTTTGGACATGTAGGGACTTTTCTTCAAACTTCTCAGTTAGAATTGTTTTTGCTGTATCCCTCAGTTTTTGAAATGCATTATCTATATTCATTTCTCTAATAATTTTTATTTCTTTTTATTTATCCTATGATTCATTAGTATGAAGATTTATATTGATTAATTTAAACATATTTATGAGGTTTTAAAATTTTGAATACCATGATTTAAAAAGTCTTCATTTACTAATCATCTTAAATTTGGTAACACTTATTTTGTATGTAAACCTATAATCCACCTTGTAGGATGTGCTATTTGTGCAGAATCTGCCATGTGTGTTGGAGAATATAATATATTCTGCTACTGTTGGAAGGAATGCTTTGTATATGTGTGTTATGTGTGTTTGCTTATTATATTGCTCAATTCCATTTTTTACTTAATGTTTGTTTTTGTCTGAATTATGAATATTTTGTTGAATATCAGTTATTGTAGTCCCATATTATTGTATTCCAGGCTTTCTTCTCTGAGAACATTTAATACTTCCTTTATAAATGTAGGTGCTATGTTATTAGGTTCATCTACATTTATAATTATCATAACCACTTGGTGAATTTCACCTTTATCATTATGTAATGACTAATTTCTCTTTGCAACAGTTTTGGCTCAAAGGTTATATTCTATCATAAAAAATTTAACCTTAATTAGTAAGAATTTGAAGGGCTATGCCTTTGTATCTTTTTACTAGTATCACTGCCTGGTCTACTGCTTAGATCCATGTCTCTCTAGCTTATATTTTATTGTTGGTTGCAGTCTAATATGGTCTAATGGCATGCTCAGCCTTATTAAATACAATTGCAATATTCGATGTATTTACAGGGTATGTGTGCCAATTCATGAAAGTAGAATGAGGTTTTAATTAATGGGGAGAGGCATAAATCAATCAAATTAGTAATTACACCTAAAGAAAAAGGGTTTTAAAACTCACTGTGTACTTTTCTTGTTGACTGGAGAGCACTTTATGCAGCACAAAGAAATGTAAATGTATTTTATTCTGATAAAGATGTCAAGTCACACTGTATAGAAACCATGATGTATTTCAGAATACAAGAATTCTCTATTTCTGTTTTTTTTAAAATTCTTTTATTGGTACATTTTAAGTATAAAATATGTTTACATTTATCATTGGGTGCTTGTACCTGTACATGATGTATCTTAGTTCTTATTTTTTTCCCATTACCTGTGCGCCCTTCACCCCCTCCAC
>NW_004624836.1:1419017-1454374 GCF_000247695.1 Heterocephalus glaber | reverse complement strand
TATGCAACATATTGTTGGATCTTGTTTCTTGACCTATTCTGCCAGTCTATTTCTTTGATTGGTGAGTTGAGACCATTAACATTGATGGTTATAACTGACATGTATTGAGTTATCATTGTCATGACTTTTTCTTTTTGTTTGATCCTCCCCCTTTGCTTTTAATTTCTTGTCATGCCTGGCGGATTCATTCTGCTGGGCTTCCTGGGTTTGTGATCCTCATTGTCTTTTCCTAGGATTTTGTCTAAAATTGTATGGATTGCTGGTTTGGTGTTCATGAAGTTCTGAAGGTGCTCTTTGTCATGAAAGTATCTTATTTCACCATCAATTTCGAAAGATAGTTTTGCAGGGTACGTCAATCTGAGTTGGAGGTTGTTTTCCTTTAGGGCTTCAAATACATCACTCCAAACTCTTCTTGCCTTGAGTATTAGCACTGAGAAGTCTGCTGTGATTTTGTTGGGCTTTCCTTTCTATGTGGTTTGTTTCTTTTCTCTAACTACTTGTAGAATTTTGTTCTCCTGTTGGGTTTCTAGATTCTTAACAAGTATTTGCCTATGTGTAGATCTTTTTTGTCAAGGCTAGTTGGAGTCCTATATGCCTTGGTCGTCTGTATGTCAAATTTTTTCCCTCTGTTTGGGAAGTTTTCTGCCATCACTTCTGTAAACAGTGTTTTTATGTCATTTGCACTGTCTCCTGTTTCTTTATTTACTCCAATCAGTCTTATGTTATTTTTCTTTGTATCGTCTAGCAGCTGCTGGATTGATTTCTTGTGGTCCTTTAAAATTTTCAAGAATTTTTTTCTTTTCCTGGTCACTAATTGCAATCTTATCTTCTATATCTGAAATTCTGTCTTCACATTGGCTCATTCTGCTGCATAGACTTTCAGTGAATTTTTTTGTCTCCTGGAAATCTGTTTGCATCTGGTTTATGGATTCAATTTGTCTCCTATGTTGGCATTCCATCATGATCCTCAGGTCCTCTATTTTTTTTATCTGTATCCTCTCCAGATTTATTAATCATGTCTTGCACTATGGGTACGATCTTTGCTGTTATGTGAGAAATTCTTTCTGATTTCATTTTTTCCAGATCCTCTTTCATTGCTAGTTCAGGGAGTCCAGGTGTTTGAGTATCAGAGTGTTCCATCTCATTTCCCTTTGGGGTTGCTGTAGGTGATCTGGAAGACTGGTTCTGTGGCTTTTTTACCTGTCTCCTCATTTTGACACATGGGGGTTGGGAGTATGGTGGGTCTGTGTTCTGGTGCCTGTGTGGCTCTCTTGTTCTGGGCTCAGAGCTGTGTCATGCCTACCTGGAAGCCTGCTGCTGCCTGTGAGCCATGGTGCACTGATCTGGAGGTCTCCTCTGGGCTCAGAACCCTTTCACGCCTACCCAGAAGCTTCCTCTATGCTGGGAGCCACAACACGCCTACCCAGAAGCCTCCTGCTGCCTCTCTGGTGAATTTCTTGTTAGTTCTGAGACTTATTTGGTTAATTTCTTGGGTGTTCCATGTAAGGATCATGCTATCTGCAAGCAAGTATTCTTTGTCCTCTTGCATTCCTAATTGAAATCTTTTTAATTATTTTATTTTAGTTGATTACTTTTGCTAAAGTTATGGCTGTGTCAGAACAGTTGTGATGAACTCAGACACCTTTGCTTTTTTCTCATTTTAGAGGAACTGACAGCTTCCCCAATTAAGTATGATGGTGGCAGTGGGTTTGATATAAGTAGCTTTTATCAGTTTGAGTTAACTTCTTCATGTACTTAGTTTTATAAGGATTTTTCTCATGAATTGATGTTAGATTTCTCAAAAGTTTTCCTGTGTCTATTGTGATGATCATGTGCTTTTTGTCCTTTATTCTGTTTATATGTTTCATTACATTTATTGATTTATATATTTTATACTTGCATTCCTGAGATAAAGCCAAATTGACCATGAAGTATAATGTGTTTGACCATTCGTTACACTTTGTTTGCCAGTATCTTGAGTATTTTTACATCTATCTTTATTAAGGAGATTACAGTTTTATTTTTCTATTACCATATTTTTTGTCATGGTAGTGTAAACTTTCAGAAACATGTTTAACAGTGCTTCTTTTTTTCAATTTTATAAAAGAATCTCTGCAGTATTGCCACTAGATTGTCCCTGAAGTTCTGGGAGAGTTTTGTAGTGAACCTATCAGGTTTTGGGCTTTTCTTAGTAAAGTGTTATTACTCTTTCTATTTCTTTGTGTTATTGGTTGATTCATGATTTCCATATCTTCTTATTCAAATTTTTGTGATCTGTATATGCCTAGAAATTTCTCCACTTCTTTTAGGTTCTTTAATATATTAGAATATATATTTCTGAAATAATCTTTGTAATTCTCTGGATTTCAGTGATACCAGTTATGATTTCAACTTTTTCATTTTTTACTTCATTGATATGGATTTTTTTCTTTACTGGTTTTGGTGAATTAGAGTAATGTTCTATGAATTTTATTTACCCTTTGAAAGAACCGAATCTGATTTACTAACCCTCTGTATTTAATTTATCCTCAATTTCATTGCTTTCTGCTGTGAAATTTTTAATTTCTTTCCTTCTAGAGTTATTTGAAATTGCTTCTTTCTTTTAATGTGTACATTTACAGCAATTAACTTCTCTTTTGGATTGGCTTTCATTGTGTCCTTTAGGTTTTGATGTGTTTTGCCACAGTTATCACTTGAGTCCAGAAAGTTTTTATCCCTACTCTGATTTCACCTGCAATTTATTTATTAATCAATAATTTGTTATTTAATTTCCAAGTGTTTGAATAGTTTTTATTGTTTCTTTTGCTATATTTTTGTTACATTCCTCTATGATCTGATAGTATGTGATAGTATGTTTTTCTCTTGTATTTATTTAAACATGCTGTTTGGTCTAACATAGCCTATTTTCAGAAAAGTTCCCTGTGCTACTAAGATAGATATATATTCTGCTTTTTTCTTTTTTTTCTTTTTTTGGATAGATATATATTCTACCATTGGATGAAACACTCTGTATGTACCTGGTAAGGCCATTTTTTCAATAATGTGCTCTAACTCGTATTTCTTTGTTGATGTTTTTATATGGTTGATTTATTTGTGAAAGTGGGGTACTGATTTGTTGTTTTCTATTTGTCTTTTTATGTCCATTAGGTTTTTTTTTTGGTACCGGGGATCGAACTTGGGACCTTGTGCTTGCAAGGCAGGCGGCAGCACCACTGAGCTAAATCCTGGGCCCTGTCCATTAGTTTTTGTTTTATGAAGTCAGGTGTGCCAGTATTTGGTGCATACATATTTAAAATTATTATATCTTCATGTTGAGTTGTTCCCTTTACCAGAAATATTGACCATCTCTGTTTCTTCTGATCAGTTTCCACTTGAAATTTGTTTGCTGAAAATAAGAAAAATACTCCTGCTTGCTTTCAGGTTCCACTTGCTTGAAGCAATGTCAATCTATATCTTTGATTGTGGTAACTACAAGACCATCGAAATTGGGAGTTATTATTGAAAACTATTTATATAATCCTTCTCTTGCATTATTTTTCCAGTGCTGATACCATTTTTTCTTTTATCTATTTTCCTTGGTAGATTTGCACTTTGCTTTGAATTTTTTGTGCTGGTGACTTCCTTGTCTCTGTCTGGGATTCCTTTACGTATTTTCATCATTGCTAGATGTATTTTTTTATAGTTTCTTGTCTTGGAAAGTATTAATTTTTCCATCTACTTTGAAGGCTTACTCTGCTGAATATATACATATAGTTTGAAAATTGTTTTCTGATGTGGGTTGAAAAACATCATTCCAAGCACTTCTAGCATTTAAGGTTTGTGCTGGGAAATTCACTATCATATTGATAGGTGTGCCTTTACAGATTACTTACAGTTTTTCTCTAAAAACAATTGATATTCTCATTTTATTTTATTTTTATTAATTCATGTCTGCAATTCATAATAATTACATTCATTACTGGGAGTTCGTAAGATCCCTTTCCCCTATTTACCTTGCATGCTCCCTCCATCTCTTGATCCTCTCCTGTCTGCAAAAGATATGTCTTTCTGTTTCCTATTATCTATCTTATATTTTGCTTTTGAATTTAATTTTACTTCAGGTTTCTCATATAAAAGAAACCATATAACATTTAAGGTAGTGTATCTGATTTATTTCACTTAATATTATGGTCTCAAGGTGCATCAATTTTAACTACAAATGACTCAGATTTATTCTTTATGGCAGAGTAGTACTTCATTGTTTTAATATACCATATTTTCTTTATGCATTCATCTATTGATAGACATATTGGGCTCTTTCAAGATACAGTAATTATGAGTTTTGCTGCTATAAAAATGGGTATGTATCATTCTAATAGAATGTCTTTAACTCTTTCAGGAAGATACTGTTTTGGTTTATATCTAGATGCCCCCCAAAGCCTCATGCTCTCACAGGTGGGGATTTGGGGAATGAATGGATCATGAGGGTTAATGCTCATCAGTGGATTAGTGTCTTGGTAATCTTATAGCTAAATTTGATGTTGTGAAGTAAACATTGGTTGGAGGAGATAAGCCACTGTGCTGTGGCCTGGAGGGGTCTATCTCCCTCTTTTATTCCTTGATCTCTGTTTCCTACTGCCATGCCATGAGCTTTTTCTGCTTTGCCATGACTCTCTTCCATGCTGCCCTGTCTTGGAGCCAGCAAACAATGGACTGAAATTTCCACAAAGTGTGATCCAAAATAAACCTCTCTTCCTTTAATTTTCAGATGTCTGGCACTGTGTCTCAGTGATAAGAAAGTAGCTAAGACATATCTAGAAGGGGAATAGCTTAATTAAATACAATTTCTCCATAAGTTTTTTGAAGTTGTACTAGTTTACATTCATACTAATGAAGAAGGCTTCCTTTTCTGTTCACAACCTCTCCAGCAGAAGTTACCATTTAGTTTTTGTGGTGGATTGACTAATGGTCAACTTGTAATGCCCAGCTGAACAGAATCAGGTCTGGACGTGGAGTATCCACCTGAAGATTGTTACCAATAGCCAAAAAAGAGAACTGAAGGGGAAGATCTTGGCCTGTTGATTTGTTAGAATCTTGCTGCGGATGGGTTTCCAATGCAAACTAGTCTGTTCTCATTGGAGGAGGAGCTCTGGACCTCGCTGTTGCTGGGAATGGCTGCTGTTTACATCAGGGGAGCTCTGCTCTTCACCGTGAGCATCACGTCCTAGCTCCAATGTGGATCCTTCAGCTTGGTGGTAGAAATCCTTCATCTCATCAGTGTAGATTTTCTGGCTTCCATCACTGGCCTTTGGGCCTTCCATATGCAAATCCTCAATATGGACAAGCATTATACATTGCTGTGGGCTCTAGGCCACTGGCTGGACTCGAGGAGGACATTGCCGTGGATTCTAGGCCTTCAGCTGGGCTTGTGTGGGAAACTGCTGGGATCTAGGCCCTCAGTTGAATCCTCTGGGCTTCTAATGTGTGGTTAATATCTTGCACTCCTTTGCATTTGACTTTTTGGGTAATTATCATAAAATAACCTTATAAGTTACGTGTCCTGTATTTAATGTATTCCCTCACCAAATCCTTCTGACTACAACAGTTTCTTATAGTAGTCATTTTTTTTGGAGTAAGACAAAAATCTCTGTAGTTTTGATCTTTACTTTTTTTTTTTGGTACTGGGGATCGAACTCAGGACCTTGTGCTTGTGAGGCAGGCACAGTACCACTGAGCTAAGTCACTGGCCCCGATGGTTACTTTTTAAATAAGTAAAAATGTTAATCATTTTTTCTTGTATTTACTGGCCCTTTGTATTTCTTCTGAGAAATGTCTACTCATTTCATTTGCCAGTTTTTTAATTGGGACCTTTATTTTGGGGAGTATAATTTTTTTGAGTTTTTCATATATTTCAGATATTATGATTTTATCTCAGTAGTAATTGACAGAAAACTTTTCCCATTCTGTAGGTTGTCTCTTTGTTATTGCTTCTTTTGCTGTGCTGAAGCTTTAAAGTTGGAAAAATCCAATTCATTGACTCTTGATGCTACTACTTCTACAATTGGAATTCTTTTCTGAAACTCCTTACATGTGCTTATGTCTTTAAGGGTTTGACTTATTTTATCTTCCTGGAAATTAAATCTTTCATTTATAATATTTGTATCTTTGATTCATTTTGACTTAATTTCGTACATGTTGAGAGATATGGGTCTAGATCCAATCCTTTGCATGCATGTGAACAGTTTTCCTAGCTCAATTTGTGAAAGATGCTATCATTTCTCCAGTGTATGCTTTAGGACACTCTGTGAAAAAAATAGATGAAGTAATGTGCCTGTAGTTGCATCTTCATCTTTTATTTTGTTCCATTGATGCACATGTCTGTATTTGTAACAGTACCATTCTGTGTTAATCACTGTATCTTTGTCATATAAGTAAAAATCCATGATTATAATGCCTCCTGCTTTGTTCTTGTTGCCCAGCATAGCTTTTGCTCTTCTTGGACTCTGTAGTTAAAATATAAATTTCAGGACTGTTTATTCTACTTCTGTGAATAATACTGTTGGTATTTTGATTGGGGTTGCTGTAAACCTATATATGAGTTTTAGTAATATGGCAATTTTGACTATTTTGGTTCTGCATATCTAGGAACAGATGCTATCTTTCCATTTTCTGGTGTTCTCGCTGATCCTATTTTTCAGAATGCTACTTTCCATTATAGAGGTCTTTTACTTCCATGGTTAGGTTAATTTATAGGTATTTAATTTTTCTTGAAACTTTTGTGAATGATATTGTTTTCCTATTTTCTTTCTCAGTAAGTATATTATTGGTGTACAAGAATGTTACTGATTTTTGTGTGTTTGCTTTCTATCCTGCTACCTTGCTGATTTTATTAGGTCTAGGAGTCTTTTGGTGGAATTATCAGGGTCTTCTATAAAGAGTTATGTCATCTGTGGTTAAGAATAGTTTGAGTCGTTCTTTTCCTGTATTAATTCCTTATATTTCTTTCTTTTGCCAAATAGTTCTAGCTAAAGTTTTGAATACTCTATTAAACAGAAGTGGTGATTATGGATATCCTAGGCTTGTTCCTGATTTTTGAAAAAAAATGAAAGTTTATTCACACTTTATATAATGTTGGCAGTAGGTTTATCCTAAATGGCTTTCATTGTGTTGAGTTAATATTCTTCCACATCTTTTTTTTTCTTCAGGGTTTTTATCATGAATGGATGTTGGATTTTGTCAAAGGCTTTATTTCTGCATCTAATAAGATGCCCACATCACTTTTGTCCTTGCTTCTGTTAATATGATGTATTCTATTAGTGATTTGTGAAAATTTTTCTATTACCTGCAGCCTAGGATGAAGCCTATGAGGTCAAGTGTGTCCTCTCTTTAATGATTTATTGCATTGTTTGCTGATATGTTGTTGAGGAGTTTTACAACTATATTTATTAAACAGAGTGGTCTGTAGTTTTCATTTTAGTTGGGTCTTTGTCTGCTTTTGAAATCATGGTAATGCTCATTTCTAAAAATTATATTGAAAAGAATCTTTCCCTTTCAATTTTACTAGAGTTTGTAGAATATTGTCATTTTCTCTTCCCTGAAGTTGTTCTAGAATTCAGCAGTGAATCCATCACATCCTGGGCTTTTCTTGTTAGTTTTTTAAAAAATTGCTGTTTCCATTGTCTGTTGTTGAATTGTTCAGGGGTTAAATGTGCTGTTTGTTCATTTTTTTATATTTTGTATGTTTCTATGTATCTGTCCATATCTTCTGGATTCTGTGATTTTTTTAGTCAATTTTTCCTAGTATTTACTTATGATCTAGATTTCTGAAGTGTCCATTATGATTTCTCATTTTATAAAATTTCTAATTGCTTAAATTCAGATCTTTCATTTTTTGGAATGTTTGGCCAAGATTTTGTGTATTTTGTTTATTCTTTCACCGTATCAGGTTCTCTGATTCATTGATTCTGTGTATTTTTGTTATTGTTTGCTGTTTCAATTTCTTTCATTTACACTCTGGTGTTTATGGTTTCCTTCTTTTTTATTTTTTTATTCATTAAGATTATCTGTACATTTTAAGTATGGTTTCCTTCTTTGTGCTAAGTATGGGTTTGAATTATTATCCTTTTTATTGGACCTTGAAGTACATTATTAGGCTATTTATTTGAGCACTGTCCCCTGTTTTTTTCAAATGTGAGCATTCTTAGCAGTAAACTTCCATCTTAGAAGTTCATTGTGCATTCATAGTGTTCTATATGTCCTGTTAAGTTGTACTGCCATTATCATTTAATACTGAGAATTGTCTCATTTCTCATCTGGTTTCTTCTGCAACCAACAGTATTCAGGATTGAGCTATTGAATGTTCAGGTGTTCATAAAATTTCTGCGCTTTCTGTTGTGATTGATCTCTAGTTTCAGGGTGCTATGATCTCATAGTATATGTGGGATAACTTCTATTCTTTTGTATTAATTTAAATAGGCAAGATGGGCTAGTATATGTGTTCTATTTATTGAAATCTCAAGGTAGTGCTGAGAAAAATGTTTATTTTGCTGCAGTAGGGTCAAACACTCTGTGGATATTAATTCTATTTGTTCAAAGGTGTTCACATCTGATATTTATTAATTTTAATCTATTCATAAAATGGTGTCTTTGTGTCCCCCAAAATGAGTATTTTTTTCTATTTTCTTATTTTTAATCTGTGAATTTCTATTTAGACTGGAATTATCTCTTGTATGCAGCAAGCCATTAGGTTTTTTTTAATCCAGTCTGAAAATGTGTGTTTTAATTGGGAAGTTGTCCATTTATATTGAAAATTATTACTAAAAAGTATTAATTTATTTGTCATTTGTTATTTTTTGTTGACTTCTTTATTTTTTCCCTTTTGTTTAACTGCTCATCCTGCTTGATATATTCATTTCATCAGACATATTCTCTTTGTTGGCTTCCTTGTGTCTCTCTTGCTTATACTCAAGTAATTTTTGGTGAGCTGGTTTACAGGTCATAAATTTCTTAAAGTGTTCTTTAGCACAGAATTCCTTATTTTTCTATAAATTTTGAAAAATCACTTTATAAGATATATTATTCTATATTGAGAGTTGTTTTCTTTTAGGCCTTTAAATATCACTTCAATCTCTTTTGGTCTTTAAAGATCATCTTGTAAATTCTGATGTAATCCAAATGGGTTTACCTTCATACAAGAGTTTTTTCTTTTGGTTTTAAAAACAACTTTTAAGATTTATGTTGTGCCAGGCATGGTGGCACATGCCTGTAATCCTAGCACTTGAGAAGCTGAGGCAGGAGTATCACTGTGAGTTCAAGGCCAGTCTGAGCTACACAGTGAGTTCAAGGCCAGCCTGAACAATGTAGTGAGACCCTGTCTCAAGAAAAAAAAATCAGATTTGTGTTGAAAAATCTGCTGTAATTCTAATGGTTTTATAATCATAAGTCATTTGCACCTTTACTCTCACAGCTTTTAAGATTCTGTCCTTTTTTGTACTTCTAGGATTTTGATTATGATATGTTATGGATAAGTTCTTTTCCCACTATGGCTATTTGGGGTTCCATATACATCAATCACCAGTGTATTAAAACTTTCCCCCATATTTGAAAGTTTTCTGGTATAATTTCTGCATGCAGGACTTTTTAAGCCATTCCTACCATCTTCTACTTTTTCTCCAACTTCAGTTAGCATTAGATTTGTCTTCTTAATGTCACCTAGTAGCTACAGGATGTAATTTACTTGGTCTTTTGTTGTTTAAAAATATTTTTTAGTATATTATCTTGTACTTTTATTATCTCATGGAGATCTGACACTATCTCCTCAAACTGTTCACTTCTGCTACTCAAGTATTTAATAAAATTATTTACTGGCAGTAATATATTTGGCATCTTTGCCTAGAATCTACCTTTCATAAATTTATCATTCATGTTTTAAGTAGTTTTATTCTGTGATTCTAATTTTTTATGTGATTCTTCCGTAATCATATTGCTTTTTACTTCCACCATCTTTTTATCTCCTCTTCGAGCTCACTGTTTCTTTGTTTCTTCTTTAATAATTTTATACAGCATAGCTATTTTGTGTTTGATTTTCTGTCCTGTGCTGCCCTTTGGATCTGTTTGGGGAGAGTTGAGATATTGTGTGTGTGTGTGTGTGTGTGTGTGTGCATGCACGCACATATGTGTATCCATGTGCTGAGGATTGAGATCAAATTGAGAGAAGATAGTTTGTTGGTATGAAGTTTTCTTTAGTTAGGTTCTATTTCCCAATGATGTTGATATACCACACCAAGTAATCCAAACAAGGGAAATATTATAACTCCTAGCCTGTTAGATATCCAAAAATGTCAAATTTGTGTTCTCTAAAATAAATGAATTCTAGAAACAATGGGGGTTAAGAGTAGGAATAATCCGTTGAGAGAAAGATAGCTTCTGTCTAAGAGAGAAAGAAGGGGGATTGGAAAGTGGGCTGCATGCCCACCTCATTTGTCAAAGCTGTTTAATTGAACATGGCCAAAATTTGAGTCATGTACAAGGTGGGAAAAAACTGCAGTCAACTAATAAGATTACAAATATCATTGCTTATGTAATATTGATCCAATGGGAAACCATGAGGTGGAACAAACTATGGTCAATCAATAAGATTACAACAACTATAGTCACTTAGGTAATATTGATTGAATGGGGATCAAATGGGAAAACAAGTCACATAGCACATGTACACAGAATGAACAAAAAGTTTCCAAAAAGGAAATGGGCTAGGGAGATTTTGGTCCCCAATTAAGGTAACTGATGTTTGTTTAGAATATCAATCACTGCTATTCATCCCTAGGGGAAGTATGTGAGTGTAGTAGTTTTCTTTATTTATAATGCTGACCTTCAGTGAATGTGTCACCTCTGGGTTCTCTTTTGTATTGACTCCTTGAGGGTCAGCCCTGTCTAACTGCCTGCAGGATATCTAATTAACTTGGCTGTCTACAATAATGTCATCTTGCATTTTATTTTTCTAGGGATATTGTCTGTCATTTTGATATAGGGTGTATGATCTATGGACCTCCAAATAATATAAAGCAAATATAACTCTTGACCTCCTAGATGGCCTACGTGGTGAGTTTGTGTTCTCCAAAACTGAAGAATGAATTCTAGGAACAAAGGAGATTAAGAGTAGGATTTATTGAAAGAAAGCTTCCTTCTAAGAAAAACAGAAGGGGGGCCCCCAGAAAATAGGTTGTCCAATGTCCCTGCTTCTCAAAGGTGTTTTATTGAGCAAAAGCCATGAGGTAAGGTGGGTACAAGGTGGGACAAAACAATAGTCAACGAATAAGATTACAAATGTAGTCACTTAGGTAATATCTATAAAATGGGTAATCATGAGGTGGGTGTGAGGTGGGACAAAACTGTGGTCAATCAATAAGATTACAAGTATAGTCACTTAGGTAATATTGATTAAATGGGAATCAAATGAGAAGCAAGTCACATAGTAAGCACACATGGAATGAACAAGGATTTTCCAGGAAGGAATGGACTAGGGAGGTTTTGGTTCCCCACTCAAGGTGATTGATTAATATTTATATTAATTACTGCTGTTCATCCCTAGGAGAAGTATGTCAGTGTACACTGGACCACTGACTTACAAACTCAATTCATTCATGAGAGCTGGTTGTAACTCAAATTGGTTGTAAATCAGTACTATTTTTCCCATAAGAAATAATGGAAATACCCATAATGCAGTTCAAACTTCCCGGGGAACCCCTTAACTAAACTTTTTATAATAAAAAAGTGTTTTATAACGTGCATAATTTACCAGAAACTTCAATAATTTTCCTAGTGCATTCACCAAAAAGTTATATAATATGCCTGGTCACTGTGTTGTAGAGAAAGTATTTCTACTGGTTATAATAGCATCCACAGATTCAAATATATATTAGTCATGAACATTATTTTTGCAATTTCACTTTTTTGTGTGTCCCTTATAGACTATACTATAATGTTATTAATGTTCAGTCTGGGAAGTGGAAGAGTATGTGAAGAAAAGAAGGGGGGAGAAATTGTGTAACATTAACAGGAGGAGATAAGTGAAATTTTTGTAGTGAAAAAATAGATCAATGTTTGGACTTGCAGGAATTTTTATAGATGATGTAAAAGATTAATGCTAAGTGAGTTTAAAGAAATATTTGTGGAGGTAGGAAGAGGGATATGGAGGAGAATTACAGATTTGGAGAGGCTGTGAGATTGTTAGAACCTGTTATATTATTAACTATCTGTTGTAGTTAATATAGTTTAGATCCACCAAGCACAATTCTGTTAAATGTTACCCCAATATGGCAAAAAACAATATCATTGAAGTTAAACACTGTTTTTATCATTAATGCCTTTTGTACATATATACCCATTTGCTTTAATATATTACATGAAAAGTGGAGAACTGAGAAATGACAAAAGGATAAGGAAAATGAGAGTAAAGAAAGAAGAATAGGGAGGGAAAAAGGATTATAAAGAGAAAAGATATAAAACACATGGAGAAACATAATGAAAAAACCAAAAATAAACAAAATATTGATAAAACATCAAGAACCAAAGAAAAGAAAGGACAGGGAAAAAAAACTCGGAAAGATTCCAGGAAAAACAAGCAAGGAAACATTCAAACAAAAACAAAGCCAATGTGACTGTTATACCATAAAGATAATGTCCACACAGTTTCCCTTCTGTTTTAATTGCAGTGCATCTATAGGCAGATAGACTGTATCACCCTGCTTGTGAGAAGTCCAACTGCCTGCCTGGGAGTGGTGAGTTCAAGGTTCAGCATTAGGTTATTTGAACTCACTCTGTTTTCCTAGTATGGCCATTCACTGCTATAAATTTCCCTCGTAGAACTGCTTTCATTGTGTCACATGCATTCCTGTATGCTGTATTGGCATTATCATTTAATTGTAGAAACTGTCTAATTTCTTCTTTAATTTCCTCTGTGACCCGTTGGTTGTTCAGGAGTGTGTTGTTCAATTTCCATGAGTTTGTGAAGTTCTTGTGGTTTATTTTGTTATCGACCTCCAATTTAATTGCACTATGGTCTGATAATACACAAAGGATAACTTCAATTCCTTTGCATTTCCTTAAACATGTTCTATGAGCTAGAATGTGGTCTATTTTGGAGAATGACCTGGGTGGAGCTGAAAACAATGTGTATTCTGATTTTGTGGTGTGGAACACTCTGTACATCTCTATTAAGTCCATTTGTTCAAAAGTTTGATTTAGTTCTAGTATTTCATTGTTGATTTTTTATCTAGAGGATCTGTCTATTTGTGACAGTGGGGTATTGAGGTTCCCCCTCTATAACTGTATTAGTGCTTATTTTGATTTTCATGTCCATTAATATTTATTTTATATAGTTGGGTGCACTAGTATTTGCTGCATATTTATTTATGATTATCATCTCTCCCTTTTAGATTCTTTCCTTACAAGGATGTAGTAACCTTCTTTGTCTCTTTTAATTAGTTTTGGTTTAAAATCTACTTTGTCTGCAAATAAGATAGCTGCCCCTGATTTTTTCTGGGTTCCTGTCACATGGAGTGTTTTTTTAATCCTTTTATTTTCAGTCTATGAATTTCTTTTTGAATTAAGTGTGTTTCTTGTATGCAGCATTTTGTTGGATTTTGCTTCTTAATCCATTCTGCCAGTCTCTTTTGATTGGTGAATTGAACCCATTAACATTGATGGTCATAACTGATATGTAATGACTCATCATTGTCATGATATTTTCCTCTTGTTGGCTCTTTTATTTTTCATTTTTCCCCCTTTCCATATAATTTCTTGCCTTGCCTGATGTCTTCAGTCTGTTGGGTGTCATAGAATTAAGACCCTCATTGTCTTTTTCTAGGATATTTTTTAGAATTGTTTGGAGTGCTGGTTTGGTATTCATGAATTTTTGGAGGTGTTCTTTTTGTGGAAGTATCTCATTTCCCATCGAGTTTGAAAGATAGTTTTGCAGGATCTCAACCTATGTTGGTGGCTGTTTTATTTTAGGGCTTGAAATACTTCACTCCAAGCTCTCCTTGACTTGAGGGTTTGTTTTGAAAAGTCTGCTGTGATTCTGATGGGCTTTCCTTAGTATGTGATTTGTTTCTTTTCTCTAACTACTTGTAGAATTTTGTTTTGTTGGGTTTCTGGGATCTTGACTACTGTATGTTCTGCTGCCCCTCTCAGAATTTATCTTTTGCTTACAAAGACAGTTACTCCTCCCTGGGAGCTGGTGTTGGTGTTTCTCACTGTTTTACTCTTTTCTCTGTGGATTTTAGATTCCCTGTTAGCTCATTCTTGACTCACAGAGATCTTGTTTCTCTATGTGTCTTGATTCTAAATCCTGTAGTGGCTATGATATAGTGCTGGCATTTATTCTGCCATCTTCTTCTTTATCTAGTCTGTGTCTATTATTTGGAGAATTAGGATTATCTACATTGAGGTTATTATTGAGATGTCTGCAGTAATTCTTGTAATTTGTTTTCTATTGTTTTATTCTTTCATAAATCTAATGTGCATATCTTTTTCTAGTAAGATTCATTCATTCTCACGCCTTCATGTTTGTGTTTATTTTCATCTGTGTGTATGATTCATTTAAGTATATCATGCATTGTTTTCTTAATGGTCATGAATTAGTTTATGCTTATCTTGGAATAAATTTATTCTTCAGTTATGAAGAACTTTGCTGTATATATTAATAGAGGTTATTTTCTTCATGGTTTTGAAATATCTCATGGCATGCCCTAATGGCCTTTTAAGTTTCTGCTGAGAAATATATTATTTTAATTTATTTCCCTTTATAAATGCCTTGGTGGCTCTGCCTTATGGTTTATAATATTCTTTCTTTGTTTTATACTCTAGTCATTTTACCTATAATATGATGTCAGAGGTATTTTTTTGATATATCTGTTTGGAATTCTAAATACCTACTGTACTTGGATCTCCATAACTTTCTAATAATTTGGAAAATTTTATACTATTATTTCACTGAAAATATGCTCTATGCCTTTAATCAGTGCACTGATGCTCACTTCTGTAACAAAAATCACGAATGCTATTCTCCATTCATGTCTCAGTGGTCTTGCGTATTTTGTTCATAATTTCTTATTTTTTCTTACCATGTTAATGCGACAATCCATCGACTTTGTCATGAATTTTCACAATTCTGTCTTGTGCTTACTCTAATCTATGGAAGAAATTTTTCCATTGAGTATTTTTATTTAATCTATTGGGTTTATAATTCTTCAGTTGTTTTGGCTCTCTTTCAGAGTCTCAATCTCTTCACTGAATTGCTTATTCATGTCCTGTGTTATCTTCTTTAATTCAGTCAGCTGTTAATTTGCATCATCTTTAAATTTATTAATCATTTGAGCAGTACTCTTTTTTTGATTCTTTCTCCAGTATTTCATTTACATCAATATCTTCACAGTCAGTTACTACAGAATTACAAAATTTTGGGACTGGGGATTTAGCTCAGTGGTTCTGCCACCTTCCTTGCAAGCAGAAGGACCCAAGTTCGATCACTGGTACCAAAAAATAAAGAATTAGAAAATTTTGGAGTTGTCTATTAGACAGCATTGGATATAAGATTCTATTTCTGTGTTTTCTCCTCAAGTTTTGTCAAAAATGTGCCATATCAAAGGTTATTGGTGTGATGTATGCTTAGGAAATTTATAGATGAAATATTAATACTGTAACAGTTTTACTATTTCTCTGCTGTTTCAATGAACATTTATGCCCAGCACTAGGACCTCAGGTTCTCTTTAGCTGTGCCTACTTGTGTGTGTTTTTAGCAGGCATATTTTATCTCCTTTTTACTTTAAATTAACATGTTCAACAAAGTTCAAGTTGGAAAATATCATGTTTGCATTATGATAAAATTTCTTTCAATTAGTCTGTGGGTGAAACTCAATGAAAAAATATATATCAATCATTCATGATGTGTTAGGACTGATCACTAGCTCCACACAGGGAGAAGGAAACAAACAACAGTAACAACTACAGCATGAAAACAAATTAACTATAGAAATATAATATAGCAAAATGTTTTAAAAATTATAATCATCACAGAACTAAGAAAAAAGAGAAGGCGGTAAGATGTTGTTGAATAATCTAATAAATGAATAAAAGTAAAATGTTCATAATAAATGAAATATATGACAGAAGAGAAGAGAATTTTGGCATAGTAAAAATATGAAGAAAGTAATAACATTAAAATGTCAACACAATGGATAATAGAATAAACTGATGAAAAGAAGAGAAAAAGGAATAAAACCTTCTTAGCTAAAGTTTTTGGATTGCAAACCTTTCTGAGCATGTGTTAACAATGTTGAAATGATGAATCCTTTCAGACTATGCACAAGTGTTGTGGCATGACTTTGTCAAATATATTTTTAAGTTTAGTCTTTGAGGAACCTACATATTGATTTCCAGAGTGATTTTACTCGTTTACATTTCTTGCAACAATGTAAGAATGTTCCTTTTTCCCTGAATCCTCATCAGTATACATGATTTTAGGATTATTGAGGACAGCTCTTTTGACTCAGGGGAAGTGAAATATCAATGTAGTTTCATTTTGCATTTCTCAGATGCCTATAGATATGTTAAATATTTTCTCTTATACTTCTTGGCCATTTGCAATTCTTCTTTTGAGCAGTATCTATTTCATTTGCTCACTTATTTCTGAGATTCCAAACATTTGGGGAGTTAATTTCTAAATTTATTATATATTCTAAATATAAACCTCTATCAGAAAAGCAGCTAGTGAAAATTTTCTCTAGTGGGTTACCTACTTATTTTATTAATATTTTCCTTTGCCATACAGAAAATGTTTAGCTTAAAGCTGTTCCACTTGTTGATTCTTGATATTATTTCCTGTGCACTTGGAGATCTATTAGGAAAGTCTTTTCATGTGCCTATGGCTTCAAGTGTTTTCCCTATATGGAAGTTAAGAAGTTTCAAGGTTTAGTGTATTAAATCTAAATCTTTAATCCATTTTTATTTGATTTTAGTATAGGATGAGATATAGAGATCTAATTTCAATTTTCTGCGTTTGTCTCTCCAGATTTTCAGTATCATTTTCTTTTTTTTTTTCTTTTTAAATTCTTTTATTGGTACATTTTAGGTATACAATACATTTAGATTTATCTTTGGGTGCTTGTACGTGTACATGATGTATCTTGGTTCTTATTTTTTCCCCATTACCTGTGTGCCCTTCACCCCTAAACCCTTCCCTATTTACATACTTCATTTCCATTATTTTTCTTTTCTCATAATTTTTCCTTTCCCCTTCCCCTCCCACCACCCCTACCCATTTGGACCTTTTCCTATTTCAAAGTATCAATTACTAGTTATTAATCCTTTTAGTCCTTATTTACACTCTCAGTTTCTCACACTAAAGAAACTATTTGGTATTTCCACATGTGTGTCTTATTTATTTCACTTAAGAGTATGGCCTCAATATGCATCCATTTAGCTATAAATGACTCTAGTTTCTCATTCTTTATGGCTGAGTAGTACTCCACTTTATTAAAAAAACACATCTTCTTTATCCAGTTTCCATTTGATGGGCACTTGGTCTGTTCCAAAGCTTTAGCTATTGCAAACTGTGCTGCAATAAACATGGGTACACATATATCTCTGTGGTATGATTCTTTTAATTCTTTTGGGAAAATACCCAGCAGGGAAACAGCTGGGTCAAATGGGACCTCCATCCCTAGTTCTTTGAGGAATCTCCACACTGATTTCCATAGTGGTTGCACCAGTCTGCACTCCCACCAACAATGGAGAAGGGTTCCTTTCTCTCCACAACCCTGCCAGCATTTCTTATTGTTTGATTTCTTGATATCAGCCATTCTTTCTGGGGTGAGGTGGAATCTCAGTGTTGTTTTCAACTGCATCTCTCGAATGAGCAGTGCTGTTGAACATTTTTTCATATGTTTATTTGCTGCTTTTACTTCTTTGTCTGAGAAATGTCTGTTCATTTCAGATGCCCATTTTTGAATTGGGTCTTTGAATTTGGGGGGTCTGATTTTTTTCAGTTCTTTATATATTCTAGATAGTAGCCCTTTGTCTGAGTTACAGCTGCTAAACATTTTTTCCCACGTTGTAGGTTGTCTGTCAGCTCTGTTGGTGGTTTCTCTTGCAGTGCAGAAGCTTTTCAATAAGATGAAACCCCAGTTGTTGATTCTTTCTGCTAGTTCCCATGCTAGTGAACTTTTGTTCATAAAGTCTTTTCCTATGCCAATAACTTCAAGAGTTCTACTTAACTTATCTTCCAGCAAGTTTAGTGTTTCTGTCTTAATATTTAGATCTTTAATCCACTTAGATCTTAGTTTAGTGCATGGTGATAGATATGGGTCTAGTTTTAATCTCTGACAGGTTGAAATCCAGTTTTTCCAACACCGTTTATTAAATATGCTATCTTTCCTCCAATGAGGGTGGTTGGCTCCTTTGTCAAAGATGAGGTGGCTGAGTATGTCTGAAGTTGTTTTTGCATCTTCTAATCTATTCCACTGATCCTCGGGTCTGTTTCTTTGCCAACACCATCAGAATCATTTTCTAAAGAGACTGTTTTCCCAGCATACGTTTTTGGCACCTTTGTTAAAAGTCAGATAGCTATAGGTCTTGAGGTTATATTTTGTGTATTTATTTTCACTTCAGTAGTATATCTTACTCATACCTATTTTGTGTCAGGATCATGTTGTTTTGGTTATCAAGGCATAATAATACAGGTTGAAATCTGATGTAGTGATATTTCCCGTATTATTATTTATCAGTATTGTTTTCAATATTATGAGTATTTATGATAACAAAATTGAACATTACTTTTTCTAGCTTTGTGAAAAATGCTTTGGTATTTTGAAATGGATTTCATTCAATCTGTAGATCACTTTTGGTATATAGCCATTGTAACAATATTTTATTCTGCTAATCCAACAACAAGGATGATTTTGCCTTTTCTAATGTCTTCTCTAATTTCTTTTTTCATAGTTCTGTAGTTTTTCCTATAGAAATCTTTCACCTCTGCTGTAAGATTGAGTGCTAGGTATTCAGTTTTTAAAGCTTTCATGAAAGTAATTACTTAATTTCTTTCCTGAGTGTGTTTATAAATGGTGTAGAGAAATGCAACTGATATTTGTGTATTTATTTTGTATCCTGACACTATTAAGTGTATTTATCAGATCTAAAAGTATTCTGGTAGTGTTTTGGGTCTTCTATGTAAAGAATCTTATCATCTTCAAGTAAGGATAATTTGTCCTCATATTAGTATCTTTGGGTAAATTTTTGAGTACTATAATGAATAGAAGTGGTGAGAGTGAACACCTTTTTCTTGCTCTAGACCTCAGAGGGAATTCTTTCAGGTTTTCTCCCATAATTATGATTTTGGCTATGGATTTTGTATACATGACTTTTATCATTTTGAGGTGAAGTCCTATTATATTTCTTTTTCTGTTTCCTTACTGGGGATTGAACCCAGAGCCTTTGCACTAAGATATCCTTAGCCAATTTTGATTTTCAGGCAAGGTCTTACAAATTTACTACATTTCCCAGACAGCTGAATTTGTAGTCCTCTTGACTGTGCTTGTAAGTGTTCCTGAATGACAGTATTGTGTCACTGTGCCTGGTTCTTCTATACTGATTTTCAATAGGGTTTTATAACAAAAGTGTGTTGGATATATGGCAGAGGCTTTTCCAGCATTTATTGAGATGATCCTGTGATTTTCATCTTTGATTTTATTTTGGGGGCATATTACAATTTATTAATTGATATGTGTTGAAGCATCATTAGGATAAAATAATTTTGGTCATGATATATGATCCTGTTAATGTGATGCTGAAATTTGTTACCAAGGATCTTATCGAGAATTTTTGCATTTACGTCAATCAATAATATTGTTCTGTAGTCTTCCTTTGATATTGATTCCTTATCTGGTTTCAGTACTAGGGTAATACTGACTTCATTGGTAGATTTGTGAGGATATTTTCGATTTATACAGAAATGTCTGAGAAGCATTGGTGTTAGAACCGAAGTAATCGGTATAAGCACATAATTTCTGAACAGAACTACAATTGCACAAGAAATAACATCAGCAATAAATAAATGGGATTATGTCAAATTGCTTCTACATAGCAAAGAAAATCACCAATAGAATGAAGAGATAACCTCCAGAATAGGACAAAAATTTGCCTCCTAAAAATGGGACAAAGGAGTAATATATACAATGTATAAAGAATTCAAAAATTAGACACCTCCCAAATAAAATATCCAATCAAGAAATGAGTTACTGTAAAGAATAGGTTATTCTTCAGAAGAAAAAGTGAAAATAGCCAATAAATACATAAAAGAATGTTCAATATTTCTGCCCATTGGAGAATTGCAATTTAAAACAAAACTCCAATTCTATCTTCACCCATAAAAGTGGCTATCATATAAAATCAAATAATATCAAATGTTGGTGAGGCTATGGGGATAAGAGAACCATTCTACATAGTTGGTGTGAATGTAAAGTAGTACAACCACTATAGAAATCAATGTGGTGATTCCTGAAGATCCTGAAAATTGAAATTCTATTCTATATAGCTGTTCCCCTTCCATGTATCTTCTAAAAAGTCTTAATGACATATTACAGTGATATATGCATTCCTGTTTATAGCTACACAATTCATAATAGCTAAATCTTGGCAGTGGCCTTTAATATATCAGCAGATCATGGATTAAAAAAAACATGGTTATATATATACAACTGAGTACTACCCTGCCACAAAGAAGGAAAAATTTGAGTCATTTTTTAGAAAATTGATGCACCTTGAATCCACAATGTTAAGAGTAATAAATCACAAAGACAGCTTAAATAAACATGAGTTCTCTTATTTGAGAATCATAAATTGTAAAAATTATATAAAAAATCAGAAATACATAATATAAATCAGTAAAATAGATCTTTTGGAAATGGTGAGAAGACCAAGTAATGAAGAGAGGGGGGAAGAAGGGGAGAGTTTATGAAAAGACAAAGAAAGTATTAAGACATGTTATGCACATGTACCAACTCCCCACAATGTTTGTAATCATAACATACAGCAAAAATATACCAATAGCAATAAAAAAAGAAATTAAATTCTTTTTCCCAGTGCTTTGGCTTTAATAATATATGAGAATTGTATGTCATAAAAAGTAGTTAACAAGATAATTCTTCTATATGATATAAAATCTGAAGAGAGTTTAGATATCATCCAATATAGTGTTTTATTTTATCTGATTAGATTGAGGCACAGAAATTGAAATGTTGAAAGTTATTTTTCCTAGAGCTGAGATTAGAGTTCAGCTCAATATTTTTTCATTTTTCTATACTTATATCCACATACATTCCAAATTCAATGGTCTGAATTTATCTCAGCTTTGAAAAATGCCTATTCCTTACAATTACTGATAGGGTATTTTTTCCTCTCTCTTTTCTCTTTGTATCAAGAGGTATATCTACTTCATGACTTATTTATTTGAGAGAATAGAAAGAAAATTGACTTCATATTTTTGGTGCTTAAAAGTATTAGTATTCCAAACAGATAACATTTCTTCATCTAATAAGAAAATAAAAAGCAATGTCACTAAAAAAAGTTAACAGAATTAATGACAGATAACTTCCCAAACAGAGGAAAATAATTTGACATACCAATAAGTGAGGCATATAGGACTCCAACTAGCCATAATAAGAAAAAATCTACATCTAGACATATAATAGTCAAGATCCCAGAAACCCAACAGAAGAACAAAATACTATAAGTAGTTAGAGAAAATAAACAAATCACATACTATGGAAAGCCTATCAGAATCACAGCACACTTTTCAACACAAACTCTCAAGTCAAGGAGAGCTTGGAGTGAAGTATTTCAAGCCCTAAAACAAAACAAACTCCAACCTAGATTGATGGATCCTGTAAAACTATCTTTCAAAAATGATGGGGAAACAAGAAACTTCCACGACAAAGAACACCTGCAAAAATTCATGAATACCAAGCCAGCACTCCAAACAATTTTAAACAATATCCTAGAAAAAGACAAAGAATGTCACAACTCCATGAGGCCCAACAGAGCAAAGCAATCAGGCAAGGCAAGAAATTAAAGGGAAAGGGGGAAAAATAAAAGAGCCAACAACAGGAAAATATCATGACAAGGATAGGTCAATACATATTAGTTATACCCATCAGTGTTAATGGCCTCAATTCACCAATCAAAAGAAATAGACTGGCAGAATGGATTAAGAAGCAAAATCCAACAACATGCTGTATACAAGAAACACACCTAACTCAAAAAGAAATTCATAGACTGAAAGTAAAAGGATGGAAAACGGCTCTCCATGCGACAAGAACCCAGAAAAAAGCAGGGGTAGCAATCTTATTTGCAGACAAGGTAGATTTCAAATGAAAACTAATTAATAGTGACAAAGAAGGTCACTACATCCTTGCAAAGGGAACAATCCAAGAGGAAGATATGACAATCACAAATCTATATGCACAAAATACTAGTGCACCCAACTATATAAAACAAATATTAATGGACATGAAAAAACAAATACGCACTAATACAGTTGTAGTGTGGTACTTCAATACCACACTGTCACAAATAGACAGATCATCTAGACAAAAAAAATCAACAATGAAATACTAGCACTGAACCAAGCTTTTGAACAAATGGGTTTAATAGATATCTACAGAGTGTTCCACCCCACAAAATCGTAATACACATTCTTCTTAGCTGCACATGGGTCATTCTCCAAAATAGACAACATTCTAGCACATGGAACATGTTTAAGTAAATGCAAAAGAATTGAGGTTATCCTCTGTATATTATCAGACCACAGTGCAATTAAATTGGAATTAAATAGCATAAGAAACCACAAGAACTCCACAAACACATGGAAATTGAACAGTACACTCCTGAATAACACATGAGTCACAGAGGAAATTAAAGAAGAAATTAGACAGTTTCTACAATTAAATGATAACCCCAATACAACATACAGGAATCTATGGGACACAATGAAATCAGTTCTGCAAGGGAAATTCATAGCAGTGAATTCCCATACCAGGAAAAGAGAGGAGCTCAAATAAACAACCTAATGCTGAACCTCAAGCTCATAGAAAAAGAAGACAAACCCAAAGCTCATAAAAGGGAGGAAATTATAAGGATCGGAGCAGGAATCAATGCAGTGGAGACTAAGAGAATGAGTCAAAAAATTGACAAATCGAAGAGTTTTTTTTAAAGAATAAATAAAATTGATAAACCTTAGCCAACCTTATCAAAATAAAAGGAAAGTCTCAAATCCATGTAATTAGGAAGGAAAAAGGTGAAATCACAACAGATCCAGCAGAAATCCAGAGGATCATCAATATCTACTTTGAGAACTTGTACTCCAAAAAAGGGGAAAATCCAGACGAAATGTACAGATTTCTAGATACATATGAATTCATAAGTGGATATCTGAAATGAACAGACATTTCTCAGACAAAGAAGTAAAAGCAGCAAATAAAGGTATGAAAACATGTTCAATATCACTGGTCATTTAAGAGATGCAGATGAAAATAACACTGAGATTCCATCTTACCCCAGAAATAATGCCTGCTCTCAAGAAATCAACCAGTAATCACTTCTCGGTCTTTTGGCTAAGATTAAGTGAAGAAATCAACCAGTCACAAATGGTGCTGGGGTTGTGAGGTGAAAGAAACCCTTCTCCATTGTTGGTCGGAGTGCAGACTGGTGCAACCACTGTGGAAATCAATATGGAGATACCTCAAAAAACTAGAATTAGAGGTCCCATTTGACCCAGCTATTCCTCTGCTGGTTATTTTCCCAAAAGAATTAAAAGTATGATACCACAGCCATATAGGCACATCCACGTTTATAGCGGAAGAGTTTGTAATAGCTAAAACTTGGAAACAGCCCAATTGCCTATCAACTGGAGACCTGATAAAGAAGATGTGGTTTTTAAAAAAATAAAATGGAGTACTACTCAGCCATAAAGAACCAGAAATTAGAGACATTTATAGTTAAATGAATGCACATTGAGGCCATACTCTTAAGTGAAATAAATAGGTCACACATGTGTAAATACTGAATAGATTTTCTAGTGTGAGAAACTAAAAGCGTAAATAAGGATCAAAATGTATAATTGATAATGTAAAATAGGAAGAAAAGCTTTCCTTACTTATTCATGTTTAGATATGTCTAATATATCCAAGAGCTACAGTTGACAAATATGGCTCTTTGTTTAATTATTATTCTATCATTCCAAGCAATTATCTCAGTAATACTTCACATCATACAATAACATTGCTATTAGTCATATTAAAATTCACTTATGGTGACGTGTTTCTTCATGGTTGCCTTTTCATGAAAATCTTGCTAGAAACTAATTTTGCAGAAGTCAGAACCCAAAACTTTCTGTTTCATTAAGATGGTACTTCTTGAGTTGCCATCATTGGGGCAGAGATTTTTAAATTTGAATTCAAGAGAATTAAGCTACTAATATTTATCTAGAAAATTTATCCTGGACATTTGCCTCACAGTTGCATGGTCCTCAATCACTCTTCCCTGGAGCAACCCTCTTCCATGTAAAATATGCTGCAATTTGCAAGTAGTAAGAGCTGATCTATTTCTGAAATAGAAAAGTCCAGTATCTTATTTTCTGAATCAGAACTTCATGTGAATGCAGGTCATATTCATTTACTCAAAAATATTTTCCCAGTTTTTCTATGTAAACATTGATGTTAAAGCTGCAGGCAAAGTGATTGAATAATAGTTAAAACTCTCATATGCTATTAAATGTACAAATGTAATGACATAAGATGGTTACATGACATAATTGAACTCTGAGAACACAATCTCAATAACTCAAATTTAGCTCCATCTATCTTCTCTGAATGTCCTTGCCTTTGAGAAGTCTTTTATCCATTCATGGTTAATTCTTGTTCGAGTTCTTAACTGGTTTCCTCCCTTAAGTCATCTCAAACATCTTTCCTTCATATGAATTCTTAAAGTGAACTTTTTCAAACACAAATCTTATTCTGTCATATTCTTGCTTAAAATACTTCAAATGGCTGTCCAGACTTTCCTGAATTAAGCTCAAATTCCTTAGCAATTCACATAATACATTTCATATTCTGGCTTAAATCTATATCTATGGTCTCATCTTCTGCCATAATTAACATATATAATCTCCTTTATGTATATAAAACAGATTTTAGAATACATCTTGATACCAGGTTATCATATTTTTTCATATTTTTGTATATAGTAGTTTTATTATATACAGTGCCATTCACTCCTCTTTCATATACCTTACATTCATTTCCTCTTTAAAATTCATCCTAAATATTTTGATCTACAAAGAATCTTTCTGGTCACTTTCCATAAATATATGTATGTGAATATATATTTATATAAATATATGTATTTGAATATATATATTTATATAAATATATCAGGGCCATATGTATACACATATCAGATATATGTATCTCTGCATTCTTAGAACACCCAGTAAATATTCTATTTTAGCACTTGCTGTAAGAGTATGTTTTACTATAGTTCTTACTCTATACCATATTTTTTGTTGTTCATGTCTATTTTTGTTGTGATCTCTGTGTGGGCAGGGATTTTGTCTCCCTTGATATTATGTTTTAAAGACGTGCAACTGAGTAGGTCTTTAGATAAGTCTTATGCAACCGAGAGCTACAACTTGCTAATATTGCTCTCCAAGAAACATATTCATGGAGAGGGAGAATAAAACAAGCTATAGAGAAAAAATGAAGAGAGAGAAATAAGGAAAATAATTATTCTGAAAGCTAGGAAGAGTGGAGATGAAGGCAGAAAGGAAAGTAGGCACAAGAATCAGTAAGACGAAGGAAGGAAGGAAGGAAGGAAGGAAAGGAGAAATAAAGTAGTTCCTAAAAAACACAATGGTTTTCTTCACTGATTACAAAATGAAAGATAAGTATATTTTTAAAACCTCAGAATATCATTGAAGAGACAAAAATATTGTCTGATCAGTCGTCTCCTAGGTGCATAAAATTGTAAGGAACTCTTACACAATAAAGTGTAACGATTTCTCGTATATGTTTATGCATTCACTTTAGTGGTCTATTCTTTTGCATGTGTGCTATAGTCTGTGCGGTTCTAGTCTTCATTTCCTTGTCAATGAACTTGCAGGTCATAATTATGCTCTTCATTCTGAACAAACTAAAAATAGTGTTATCCTTTCTATGTTGTAGGTAAGTTGTAATTTAATGCAAGGGGTTCTGCTGTTTTACATTATCCAAAACTTTCATTTATTCTTTCTTTGTAATTACAAATGACTTATAAATAAACTCTTGGGATAATTTCCAAAATGTTCTGTGTTTACTTATAAAACTGGTACTTTCATCTGTAGGTCATTTAAGTGGTTTTGAATGATTGTGTACAGATTCATTTTACAGTGGAATTGAAGTTTGTGATTCTGCTTTAACAACAAAAATAGGAAGGATTAACAAACTGCTGCTTGGAGCCCAAGATAAGAAAACGCTTATGGCAATCAAGACAGAGCCTATTAAAAATATGCAATCAATTGGTCAAAAGTAGAAGATTATCAACAAAAATAATACACTGTAGGCCCTCAAGGCTTTCTGTTTATGCTAGAACTCCAAAATAATCTGTAGTTTTTGATGCTTGATTTAGTTTTCCACAAGCCTAATTAACACCAGATTAATTTTGCTGTCACAATAATTTATTGTCTAGACTGACAAATACTTGTTGTTTATTTATCTGCACCACAGAAAGATTTGCAACAATAAAGTAATGACACATTCAATAACATTTTTAAAATATGTCAATGCTCAGGTAAAGAAATTTGTGGCATATTATAACAAATTTTAAAAGTTAATTTTACCATGAACAAAAGTTCCCTGGAAACAACTAAAACATCTCATGTTGTATCTGGATGTGACCAGTTGGTTGGTTATAAAATCCAATTAAAGTCTTTCCTTCTTTCAAGACAGGTCTCCTTTGCAACAGAAAAACTGAATATGATGTCAATTTCTTTGAACTTGTAGCCTAGAGATGGTTAATGTCTTCTGTACAGATAATGTACAGGAAACTCTGATACAGGGATCTACTTACGGAACAATGCAGTATGTAAATGCATCTTGATAGATTCTCTTTGCCAATTTCCATTTTTTAAGGTTTCTGCTTTGCCTGGATGAGAAAAGACTCCTTAGTCCTACGTCTGAAGATATTGATATACATTACAATTCAGTGTCATTTTGGAATCATGCTCTTTATTTACATTCCTTTGGATTTTTCAGTTCTGTGCAAGAGTTCACAGGGATACAATAAAACACAAGATGTTTGTTTACAGCCAGATTTTTGCTCTGCTTCCTGATTGCTCTCTCAAATTCAAAAAGAGCTTGATACACATAGTATTATGTAAGAGGGTAAAACTGTATAAGAAGTCAGTAAAATAGGACACAATAATTTATTCATAGGATTAGTTATGACATATATCTTTATTAAACTTCCAACAGCCACTTCTGATGGAGGGATAAAGGTTGGATAGTACAATAAAAATATCAATTTTTTAACATTATGATTCCTACACACATTTACACAAAACAGATAACAAATGCACAAGCATTTCTTTATGTCTGCTTCCTTTTCTGCGTCCTTTTGATCCACCCTTTTCTGTGGCCATAACTTAGCAAGACTTCAAAGAATCACAAGAGAAATAGAATGATTTCACTTTGCTGACATTTATGACTATCCAACTCTTTGCCTATACAGTATGTTCCATCCAAAAGATAACATTTTTCTATTCCTCCTCAAATTGTTTTTACCACAAATATCAGAACATACACTTCATTTTTCATCAGTTCTCTGCACTTTAAATATTCCAAGGTACAGTTTCATTGACAAAGAAAATCATGCCTAGAAGAGATTTGTAAATTCATTTGGCTCCTTGTATGTATATCCTGCCTATTATAAACATCAATATACAGTCAGTCAGTAAATAAGTTCAAAATAAGAAACAAGATCCACAGTGGTCTGCTAAGCATTTCAGTGTGTCTGCTCCAAATTTTCATTTGAGTTAACTGAAATAATCTATAGAAGGTATTAAATTTATTTTCTCAGTACATATTGGAACTAATGTGTCATGATGTGAATAAACTAAGAAGAAAAGAAAAAATATGAGAAAAGGAAAAAATGGATGAATGATTCTTTATGAGCATCTTCAGAGTTAACTCTAACCAAAATCATATATTTCTAAGATCACTCTGAAGAACCAAATAATTGCATAATACCACTCTTGGGAACATATACCAATTCCTTTACTTATAGCTAATAATCTTCTTTCTTTTTAAGATTTTGAGATATAAATTGTAAAAAGAAAGTTGGACAGATTTTAAGTTAGAGCTCAAAGAAAGTTTACACATATGTCCAAGCATGTGAACATCAACATGAAGGCAGAAAATGTTTCCAACATGCTAAAGTTTCCTTTATACTTCCTCCTAGTCAGTATTCTCTGAATGTTTTTCTGACATGTATCAATACAGATTCCTTTTTGTTACAGTAAGTTGTATATGTATGTGATATTTTATGTACTCTTTTGTGACTAATTTCTTTTATTCTACATGATGTATATGGAATTAATCTGTGATTTCATATATCACTCACCCATACTTTATAATAACCTTTATAATTGTGATCTAAATCTGTTGCTGAATAGTTTGTATATTATATCATAATTTCATTACATTAGTCATCTCATTGAAAAATGAAAAATTTGGCTTCATAATTATAATCATGCCTTTCTTAGCATACTGTATGAGTACAACTACTACTAAAGAACTGGGCTATGTAATTGAGGTTTCTATTTTATAAATATACCAGAATAGTCAACTGTTTTCTAATCAAGAAGAAATTTCATTTTGAATTTTTTTCAATTATATAACATTACTATGCATATAGCAAGATAAGGAGAGTGTCACTGAAATTCTAATGGCATATTTTCCTTTCACAATTGTATTCCTGATTTATTGAAATGATGTTTCAAACTACTAACTCTCAATTGACTTTCTTCTTCTTAAAATCCCATAATCAGGAAATTAGAACTTAATATTTTATCTGGATTATTAGGAAGCACAGTCTAGTAGAAAATTCTGGGAGCTTCAAATACTAAAGCAAAAGTGTTTATCTCACAATCCTGAATAACTAATGCTATTTGCTGAGTCTCTGTAATATGAACTTCCACAGAAATGATTAGCATATTTAGAGAAAACTTAATAAGGAAGGTAACATTATTTAAAGGAAGTATTTCTCCTGCTTGGGGAGTGTGGAAAGAGGTTGTAAATAAATAAAATTTTTTTCTTCTGTGAAATATCTGGGAGAAGATGGAATTTGAGATAAATGACACACATTCACAAAATTATTGTTATGTTTTCTCAACAATCAAGATTTTTATAAATTTCGAGAGTATATGAATATCCTAAAAGCTGATATTGTATTTTGTTTTTCTCCTATAACTACAAAAAAATGTTTGGTCCATAGGCACAAAATAGTCCTGAATAACAGCTGATTGAATTGAATTACATTTTAATCTTGCCTATAATTACTGTAAAAGGTCAAGTGACATGTTTGATACCCTCTCTGGGCAAAGCTGCCATCTATGTGAACAGCTAAAGAAAAATGATTTGGAATGAAAATGACATTTTGTGATATTACATGTAGTTTTTAAGAAAGCATAAGTAGATCTAGCCAGTTTATTAGAAACCCTATGTTTGATATATGTGTGTCCATTTGAGTTCTCAACTCAGCTTAGTTCCGTGACTCCTTATTTATGATTCCACTGAAATTACTAATAATCCTCATCATCACATTTTCTTGGCAATTTCCGCTGTTAGTTTAGAAAACTGACTTCTTGATCATAATTAAAACTGAGACTAAAGACTTTATAAGTCACTGTATCATAAATATAACAGATATCAATATAAAGGTAACAAATGCGATATTAGTATTTCACTTCCCCCTGCATAGCTCACCATAACAACACTATTGTTATGTATCAGCTGTTTTTTTCAGTTCAAAAATTTTGGGGAATAGAGTATGATAGTTACATGACACAGTAATAAATGCCAAATTTGTATTAATTGAATGAACAAGGTGTTTTGTTTATTATAAATACAATGTAATATTTCCCGATTTGAAGGACAAGAAATAGACTAACAAGAAACTATGTAAGATGCTTGGTTATATTTTAAAACTGAATATATGGCAGTTATGAAGTGGAAAGTGACCTAACTAAAACTTATCTAAATGTATAAAAATATGTTAACATATTTGGAAAGTCCAACTATAAGGCAAATGCTGCTGCGACTTAATGACATCTTTAATGACTTAGTATCTACCCTATATTTTAGTGTTTACCCAAAGCTACGTGCTTTCTCATAAAAATCTCATAACAAAAGGAAAGCAACCCTTTCCCAGTCACAGATGTTTTCTGAGCTTCATCTTTATGACATAGCTAGTAAATATTCTTTTTATTGAATGATATAAGATTACTCAAATTGGTCTAGACATTAGTGAACTCGCTAAGAATGGGAATAAATCAATCACACTCAAACTTCATGGCAGCTAACCAGTGGGGAAGGATGAAATAATATTAAGAATAGAATTTCCACTAAAGAAAGTCTCTTCAAATGCTTATCATTTTCCAGCTTCTCTTTGAAATTTCTATCGTTGTGCCAGTGTTTTTTTTCATCGAAATAAAGATGTAGCAATAATCAAGTTTGCAGGAAAGTTCTTTCTTGAGGTTAAAAAAAACAAGTCTTGTACAGACTCCACTTAAATACTGTCAGTACAAAAATGAGGCAACTATTCAGCATATAGACCAAGACACAACACAAGATATGTAATAGGCTACTTGCAACCTATTGAAATAATAGTAAGACATGCTCACCTCTCTGTTACATTTCCAGTGATACTATAACAAAAGGAGAAGAGCAAAACCATTCAGGAACTACAACTAATTCATTTATGGATGGGGCTAATCTAAATTATTATAAAATTTAATAATGTTGGAAATAGAAAAAAATTAAAAGTCACAAATCTAACTTGTCAGTATGGATTTATATTTTAATTATTTTCATGGAATATTATGTTTAATTTTGAGCACTTCCAGTTATGAGAATGCACTATCTCCCAAGGAATATTTATTGCATCTCAGAACAGATCTATTTTTTTTCTTTTTCTTTATTTGAACTCAGCCTATTAGAAGATTTAATCTATTTGTTTTAGTTCTTTCACTTGAGGTAAGATTCTTCCATATGACAGAAGCTATTTGAAAACAGCTACTATATTCTGTCTGTAATTTCCTTCCTTCAAATAAAGCACTCTTTCACACATATTCTGAAAATAATATAATTAAAATATTTTCTTTTGAAATAGTTTCAAAATCATAAAAATTGTGAGAATTCTGCAAAATCCTTCTGTAATCCTTTGCCCAAATTTATTAACTTTTAATGTTTTCTTTGTTTTATTTACTTCTCTTTCAATACACACATATATACATATGGATGTGATTTTTTTTCTGGGTTCTTTGAGAAGAGTTTGCAAACATTATGCTTTTCCACCCCTACATACAGCAATGTATATTTCTGAGGAGGGTCATATATTTTATTTTTATGTTACCATGGTACAGATATTCATTTCAAGAAATTTACAATTGATGCAACAGTCTTATCTAATATTCATGCCAATTCTAATTTTTATTTAACCCAATAATTTCTTTATAATTTTTCTCAAGTTCAATATCCAGTCTATGTTCTAGTGTTATTAAATGTTGTAACTGTGTGCTTTTGTCATCTTCACCACTCTCCTTAGAATACATTTGCTCTTTTTCAATGTTCTTTCAAAGGATGATGGTAAGATATGAACCCATTATCTAAATGTAGTTTGATCAGTGAATGTACAGAATTCCTTATGTCAAATATCCTATATCTTAAGTATATTTTCACTTCATGAAAACCTAATTTCTGAGTCATAAATTTGACCTATTTAAAGTATAAACTTGAATATTTTTGAGATGCTTATGGAACTGGGTAACAACTGTAGCTATATAATTTAGAACACTTTATTACTTCAAAAAAGATGACCCATGCTCATTAATAGTTATTCATCATTCCCTGAAAATATCCCAGGTCCACACAACCATTAATCCAATTTCTGTATTTATAGATTTGTCTATTGTCACCATTTTTTAAATTAATGACATATATGATATTCGGTCCCTTTCAACTGGCTTTTTAGCTTAGTATAATCATTTCAAGTTTCATCATGTTGGAAAGATCATTGTAGCTGACAAGAGGCAGTGGTGCTCATGAGACATTTGGATGATATTAGGAAGAAAATGGATGGTGAAAAAAGATGCAAATATGGGATGGTATCTTCAAGGAGAATCCCACCACATAAATTCCACTATTAGAGGTATTTGGAAGAAAGAATAAGTATGCACCTTGATCAGAACAATACTTCCACTCTAGGTCTGGTGTACATAACATATTGAGAAGGAAGCTACTGAGAGAATAAACTGAGTACAGCAGCAGAAGATAAGCTACTGCAATCCCTGCCCAGAGTAGCAATCATCATCCAGTGCACACCTGCCCTACTTACCTTATCATGAGGAGAAAGAGCCCAGGGAGTGAGATAGTCAAAGATCAGGGCACTAATGAATCCAACAGCCAAGGAGTCATTCAGAGGGGTGTGACTGATTAGAACTGGTGGGCCTTGGGAAACAAAGCCACAAGAAAACATCCTGGTTAGCAGCCTGGAAACATACATTGAGAGATCCACGGTTAAATGAGTCACAAGTGTGGGCAGTGGTTTGCACTAGTGTGATCTGGGGGAGAAGAAACACAGGAGTAGGGCCAAAGAAGGCACTGTCCCATTTCTCCCCCAAATGCTGCTGAGTTCTGTGCCTGTGGTAAATGCTACCTGCCACCTGTCCTCCAAATGCCATAGAGCTCAGTGCCCATGTCATCACCCTCACCCCAACAGCAAAAGTTGCTGAGCACTATGAGCCCTAACCACCCTGAATTTTCAGGTGGGATAGACACTGTGTGTGAGGTGTGGAGAGAATTTAGTTTGGGTACAAAGCCAGAGAGGAGCAGTGTGGTCAGAATAGGTTGCACAGTGCACAAACCAGAAACAGTATAGAAGGTGCAGAGTCAAGCAACTTCAGTGATTATTGCAGAGGGAAGGGGGAAGAGTTCAAGAAGGCTCCTTCAGAAATCATTGGAAGAATGGGGCACAACGTGCCCCCCATCAAAATTGAAAGTATCCTATTATAAAAGAGGCAAAAAACCTCTGGCTAGCCATGGCCACAGGAGTACAACTGAAACCAAGCAGAGGGAACAAGAGAAAGGCTCAGCCATCACATCAAATCTCCATGTCCCTTCACTCACTAACAGGTAAGAGAAAAACAATCATAGATTTATTTTTGAACGATTTTTTTCTATAGGTTTTACAAACAGTCCTCAAAGTATATGAAAAATTTTGCAAAAACTTTTGGGTTAGTGTGGAAATAATTTATATTTTATTCAAAATTCAAATAATGTCATATTCTTTCTTGCTATAGGTAGTACAAAACAAATCAACTTGTCTCCTCTTTGGAGAAGATATTTAGACCATTAGATCTTGGCATCCGTCACTGTGGATTAAATTGCTGAATTTTCATAAATTTTCTTCTTTCAACTTCTATCATACCTGTATCTCAATAATAGGTGTATAGAAAGATGCAGTCAGTGAATGACAATTTTACCTAAATCATCTCAGTATTTGTTTAGTACAATGAATGGACATGGCAGCAGTAATGGAAATTATTTTGCTCAACCACTATTTTAAAGATATACTGACCTTTCTTAAATCTGTCAAAATAGTTTCCAACCGTGTGACTGTTTCTGTATGAAATATTCTTTTCTATTATTATTATGGTCGACTCCTTTTGTCACTCTGATTTCTATTTAAATGACAGTTTTCCAAGTAAGCATTTCCTTAGTTTGTACTTTGCCTTACTCAGAAAAGAGATTCCATATGGTATTCAAGTTTCTGTAAGATTAATAATATCAGCAAGTATGAAAAGGGGGAAGAAGGAATTATATGAGGGAGGAAGAGAAGGGAGAAGGATTTTAAAAAAAATAAAAGTTGCATTATGTACATGTACCAACCCCCCAAGATAATTTAAAAATGCATGTACTGCAAACAGGTACTAATAAAAAATAAACTACTAATAAAATCATTAAAAAACATTTTCTGACGACCACAGGTAAAATAACCTCCCAATTATTTTCTATTATGTAAAGCCCATGAGATCAGCCTGGCATAATAATTTCCCTACACTTGACATGAAAAACATAATCCAACACATAAAAGGTAGTTACCAATTATGTTTGGAACAAATGGAGGAAGATATCCCCACATCTTTTCACTAAACTGTAAGTTAATCTTGCAGTTGTTGATCAAAGTTTTCAATTACCCATAGACTGTTTCCTCACCTGAAAGAAAGTAGATAAAAACAGAAGCATCCTCCATAAGAAGTTAAGAGGAAAATGGGAAAAAATTATTCTTTTCATCCCCTTGTTTTAAAAGTCTCCACAGAGACAGGCAGATCTGCCCACTCCCTACCGAGGTCCCCAGTCGTGTGGAATACGCTGAATCAGCCCACTGCACACAGGAAGGTCTGCGCATGCCCTACTTCGGTCCTGAATCATGCAGAAGACACCAAATCACCCTGCTGCAGACAGGCAGCCACCTGGTTCCACACTACAAAGAGGCAGAGGACACCAGACCACCAGACCAAGGTACTGAGTCCCACTGTTCCCGGCCCAGACGTAGGGGCTTCTGAGCCATCCTCCCACTGCTCCTGGTCGAGAGGAAGGGACTTCACGGTCACCATCCCTCCCACTGCTCCCAGCCCAGAGGAAAGGCCTTTTGGGCCACATTCTGTCCTGCTGCTCCTGGCCCAGAGGAAGGGACTTCCAGGCCACCATCCTTCCCACTACTCCCGGCCCAGAGGGAGGGGCTCTGAGCCACCATCCCACTGCACCTGGTCCAGAGGAAGGGGTTTCAGGGCCACCATCCCTCTGGCTACTCCCATCCCACAGGAAAGGGCTTTTGGGTCACCATACCTACCCCTGCTCCCGGCCCCTGTCCCACCTCACCCACCTCAGAAGAGGTAATCCATGCAGGCCCTGACAGCCCCCTGCCCCGGTCAAAATGAGAAAACAGGTAAATAAGTCTCAAAACCAGACTTCCAGATCACCTACAGCAACCCCAAAGGGAAATGAGATGGA
>NW_004624836.1:1387864-1408020 GCF_000247695.1 Heterocephalus glaber | reverse complement strand
AACTGAAAAAGAGAACTATAGGCCAATCTCACTAATGAACAAAGACCTAAAAATCCTTAATAAGATACTAGCAAATAGAATGCAGAATATCATCAAGAAGTTTATACACCTTGACCAAGCGGGATTCATCCCAGGGATGCAGGGATGGTTCAATATAGACAAATGAATAAATGTAGTACACCATATTAATAGAGCCAAAGACAAAAAACATATGATCATCTCAATAGATGCAGAAAAAGCATTCAAAAAAATCCAACATGCATTCTTGATGAAAACCCTATAAAAATTGCAATAGATGATCTGTACATCAATCTGATCAAAGCCATCTATGAAAAACCTACAGCCAATATCATACTAAATGGTCAAAAATTGAAATCCTTCAACTAAAATCAGGAACAAGACAAGGATGCCCACTCTCACCACTCTGTTCAATATAGCTTTAGAAACATTTGCGCCAGCAATTAGGCAAGAGTAAAAAATAAAAGGAATAAAAATAGGAAATGAAGAATTCAAATTGTCATTATTTGCAGATGACATGATACTCTATATATAAGACCCCAAGAACCCCACCAAAAGTCCTCTACACTTAATTACCATGTTCAGTAAAGTAGCTGGATGCAAGGTCAGCACATATAAATGAATTCCTTTCTTGTACACGAACAACAGACTCACTCAGAAATGGGGCAAACAATTCCTTTCACAGTAGCATCTAAAAAATTTAAAATAGCTAGAATCAACCTAAGAAATCAAAGACGTCTACTCTGAAAACTATAGCACTCTGAAAGAAGAGATTAAAGATGATATCAGAAAATGGAAAGGCATCCCAGGCTCCTGGGTAGGAAAAAGCAACACGGTGAAATGGCCATACTTCTAAAACTGCTATATAGATTCAATGCAATCCCAATTGAAATTTCAGCAGCATACTTCATGGACCTTGAGAAAACAATCCAAAAATTCATTTGAAACAAGACGAGACCGAGAATCCCAAAAGCAATTCTAGGCAATAAAGACAAGGTAGGTGGTATCAAAATCCCCAACTTGAAACTATACTACAAAGCTCCTGTGATAAAAAAAAAAAAGCATGATACTGGCAAAGAACAGACCTGAGTACCAGTGGAACAGATTATAAGATGCGGAAACAACTCCACACACTCAGCCACCTCTTCTTCGACAAAGGAGACAAACACCCTCACTGGAGGAAATATAGCCTCTTTAAAAGTGGTGCTGGAAAAACTGGCTTTCAACTTGCCAAAGATTAAAACTAAACCTATATCTCTCACCATGCACTAAGCTAAAATCAAAATGGATTAAAGATCTAAATATTAAAATAGAAACACTAAACTGTCTGGAAGTTCAGTAGAACTCTTGAAGACATTGGCGTAGGAAGTGTTTGTGAACAAAACTTCAGTTGCCCATTAACTAGCACAAACAATCAACAAGTGGGATCTCTTCTTTTTAAAAAGCTTCTTCACAGCAAGAGAAACCACTAACAGTGTGAAGAGACAACTCAAAATCTGGGGAAAAAATTTCACTTGCTGTTCCTCAGACAAATGTTTACTATCGATAATATAAAAAGTACTCAAACAAAATCAGACCTCACAAATTTAAAGATCCAATCCAAAAATGGGCATTTGAAATGGACAGACATTTCTCAGAAAAAGAAGTAGAAATAGAAAATAAACATAAGAAAAAATGTTCAATGTCACTGGTCATTCGAGAGATGCAAATGAAAACAACTCTGAGATTCCACCTTACCCCAGAAAGAAAGGCTGCTATCAAGAAATCAACTAATAACAAATGCTGTTGGGGCTGTGGGGAAAGAGGAACACTGCTCCACTGCTGGTGGGAGTGTAGACTGGTGCACCACTGTGGAAATCAGCATGGAGATACCTCAAAGAACTAGGACTGGAAGTCTCATTTGACCCTGCTATTCCCCTGCTGGGGATCTTCCCCAAAGAATTAAAAGAATCATACCACAGTGATATATGTGCACCTATGTTCATAGCAGAACAGTTTAGGATAGCTAAAACTTGGAAGGTACCCAACTGCCCATGAACTGGAGACTGGATAAAAACATGTGTTCTATAAAATGGAGTACTATTCAGCCATAAACAATGATAAGATAGATATTTATAGCTAAATGGATGCACATTGAAGTGATACACTTAAGTGAAATAAATAGGACACATATGTGTAAATACTGATTAGTTTCTCTGGTGTGAGAAACTGAAAGTGTAAATAAGGACTAAAAGGTAAAATAGATAATATGAAATAGTAGGAAAAGGAGCAAAGCAGAAGGGAAAATTGGAGGAGTGGGGAAAGGAAAGAAGGTAATGGAATTAATATGAGAAAATTAAAAAATGGAAACAAAATCTTTGTAAATAGGGAGGGGTGGATGACTTGAAAGGAGGGCAGGGGATTAGGGAAAAAAATAATTACCAAGATAGGGTATGTAAGTGTGCAAATTCACAATGATGAATGTCATTAATATTGTATACCTAAAGTGTACCAATAAAATTAATAATGTAAAAAATGGATTAATCTTGTATCTGTAATGATAAACAGAACAAATCAAACACCAAAAGACACACTGCATGCTCTCTTATATGAGAACTCAAAATATAAATGGTTTAAAGAGCAAAATAAAAGAGAGATGGTAGAAAGTACAGAGGTAGAATTTCTGGTGATAAAAAGGGGACATGGGGGAAGTGGGAAGAGGGTAAGCTGGAGGGAAGGGAAAGTGAAAATGACTAATTCATCTGAGATTAGTGTAGTTAATATGTATTGTAAATATATACCAACAGTAAAAATAAAAAAGAGCTTTTTGAAAGCATATTTTAATAAATTGGATAATCTTGAAGAAATTGAGAAAATACTAAATAAATGTGCTTTACCATAATTGAGCCAATAAGTTATTAAAATAAAGCAGAAAAACAGGCAATGAAATTCATAATATCATAAAAATGTCTACTAACTAAAAAAATACCAGTGCTCAGGCATAAAAATCATCCAACATCCTTTATTGGTAATAAACCTGATAAAAATAGGTACAGAAAGACCTTACTTTAAGATTATAAAGCTATTTGGAAAAATCCCCAGCCAATGTAACAGTGAAGAGGAAAATCTGAAACTGTTTCCTCTAAAATTAAATCAAGTTTGTCCTCTTTCACCATTCCTATTCAACATACAATCTTACTTTATTACTTGACTGCTCTGAAACTCATTGAATTTGGAACTCGATGCATACTGATGGGAAAATATTATCCCAGTACAAATCATTTGTTTGTGCTCCATGAGCAAGATAGAACATGGTGTGGACAGTCTTCTGACTCTGTACACTTTCCAGCCAAACAATTGTTTAGTATTTGTCATTTTAGTATACATCCTGTTCCCCAGAACCAATTAACAATGAGCACCAAGGTAGTACTATAGTATTTGTTTTATTACATTGGAAATTTAGCCAGAGTAATCAGGCAAGAGCAAGAAATAAAAGGGATACAAATAGGAAAGAAAGAAGTCAAAGTATATTTATTGGCAGATAATGTTATTTTATACATAGAAGACCCAAAAAAGTTCACCAGAATATTTTTAGAGATAATAAAAAAGTTCAGCAAAGTGGCAGGATTCAAAATCAAAATATGAATATCAGTAGCATTCCTATACAACAATAATGAACCCAGTGAGAAAGAAATCAGGAGATGAAAAAAGGAATTAAGGTGTGTTATGTACATATAACAAGTCAAAATTAATGCAATTATTAAGCATGACAAACATGTACTCATAAAAATAAAACTTAAAAAGGAAACCAGGAAAACAATACCATTCATGATAGCTTCAAAATATTAAATATGTAGGATTAACCTAAGAAGGTGTCAGACCTCTATAGAGGTACAAAAATTATACTCTAAAGAAAGAACACTAGAAAATGGAAAGACATCTCTTGTTCCTTCACAGGGAGCATCAATATTGGCAAAATGAGCACATTATCAGAAGTGTTGTATAGACTTAATGCAAGTTCTATCAAATGGTACTTTTTTCCCAGAACTAGAAAAAGAAATCTTAAACTTTATATATAACTAGAAGGGATCTTAAACAGCCAAAATAATTGTGAGCAAAAAGAGCAAAGTGGGAAGTATCACAATCCTAAATTTCAAGTTATACTATAAAGCTATAGTAGCAGAAACATCATGATACTCATACAAAAATAGATATAGTATATAAATAAACCATATAGAATCAAAGACATGAAACAACCCCAGGCATCTTTAACCATTTGATCTTTGACAAAGGGGCTAAAAACACTGAAGAAAAGATAGCCTCTTTCACAAATTATATTTGGAAATCTGATTACTCATATGCCGAAGAATGAATCTAAGTCCATGTCTCTCATTTTATACTAAAATCTAGTCAAAATAGATCAAAGCCCTAAATATAAAAACAGAAATTCTGAAATTGCTGAAAGATAATAGGATAAACTCTTGACTCCATTCGTACAGGTAAAGACTTCCTGAACAGAATTCTAGTAGCACGAGAAATAATGCCAAGACTGAAGAAATGAGAGGAAGTCAAATTAAAAAGTGAAGAAAATAATCAACAGAGTGAAGAAACAACCACTGGAATGGGGAAAATGTCAGTCACTCTTCTGATAAAAGACTAATATTTAGAACACACAAAGAACTCTAAATATCAAATGACCAAAAAAATGGGCAAATGAAGTGAATAGACACTTATGCTACAAATGCTACAAATGCTACAAATGGCCAATAAGTAAATAAAAATGTTCATCTTTAGCTATTAGGGAAATACAAATCAAAGCAATTCTGAGGCAGGGATGTAACTCAGCGGCACCATGCCTGCCTGGCAAGGGCGAGGTCCTGAGTTGGATCACCAGTACAAAAGAAACAATAATTCTGACACTCCATCTTTCTCTAGTTAGAATGACTATCATCAAACACACACACATTCATATGAACTAACAAATGCTGGTAAGGATTTGGGGGAAAAGGAAGCCTTCTTATATCACTGATGGCAATGTAAACTTGTACAATCACTATCGAGCTCAATATAGAGCTACCTCAGAAAACTTAAAATAGTAATTTCACTTGATACAGCTTTACCTATCCTGAGTATAATCCTAAAAGAGTTAAAGTCATCATACTGTAGTGATATAAACAAAATATAGCAGTACAATTTACAGTAGCTAAATTATGTAATCAACTTAGATGCCTATCAGTAGACAAATGGATAAAGAAAATGTGTCATATATACACAAAGGAATTCTATTCAACCATAAAGAAGAATGAATTCAACTCTTTTGTAGAAAATTGGACAGACCTTGAGACCATAATTTTAAGTGAAATAAGTTAGACGAAGAAGGTTAAATATAATATGCTTTCTCCTATATAAAAAACTCAAAATATAAATAAAGAATAAAATAAAAGAGAGATGGTAGGAAACAGGGAATCAGATTTTTTATAAATGGGGAATGGAATCATGAGAATGCAAGGGGAGGAAATATGTGAAAGAGAATGGTATAAAAATGATCATACATAGATATGATATAAATATATGAACTTCCACAAAGTAATTACTATACATTGAAAACATACACCAATAAAAAGACACACAGCATAGATCTATTATACTCATAATTTATCACTTATGAGATACACAGAATTTAGTGACTATATACCCGATACTGTTGAACGGTTTTAAAAGAGTAAGAAATGTAATTATATTGGCTAGTTTCTCCTGGAAGCACTAGTTAAACCATCAAAGGAATATAATGAGCTCAAGGATTCAATTTCCCAGCTTCAGACATACATAAACAACCTAAACAAAGTCTTTCATATGTGTCCTGAAGGAGATCTCCACTGTATTTGTAAGGCTGAAGTTGCTAAAAAGCAAACATAAGTTTCCATCATGTAGTTATCTGCAGAAAGTTTCTACAGTTAAAGTGAGGGCATTTGTCATAAAAGAACAGGTTTCTGTGAATCTGGATGAAGATAATGAGAGGGACCTGATGAGCCTGGGGACATTGACCTCCTAAATTCTGATGAGATTGTTTTGCCAGAGAAAGTGATTTGGCCACTCTCTGTGGCAGAGGCACCTCACTCCCACTTCCTGTGGTGTTTGCTCTCCAACTCTGTGAGAGAAAACTAGTTCTTCATTGCTGATAGAAGCCTCAATGACCTTTTATGCAGTTACTACACAAGCAATGCTAATGCTACTGAGGAACCTCCCTTATACCCACTTTATTCTCTGGCTTTATATCCAGGCTCAAATCTCAGAAGGCAAATAGAGGTGAGGAACAAAAATGATCCATGAGGAGGCACACTATGCTCTTAATGAAAATATTGAGATATTTAATTCTTACAAGTAGACATACAGAGGACATGCATAGGAATGGATTTTTAAAATATGGCTAATGATGGAAGAAACATAAAATTGGACCAGGTTAAATATTTTGATATGGCCCTATTTCGCAGATAGTCTTTTCAAATTAAGTTTATTGGTACATTTTAGATATACATACTAAACATTGAACATTATCTTTCTTTTTCACAATATCTGTTATACATTTTGGTTCTCTTACTTTATAGCTAAATATCATATATTTTTGATTTAATGATGTAGCTTATAGAGGTAAAAAAAGACACCAATATTTTATTTGGTAAGTTAGATGAAGTATGGATCAAAAGATGGCCCATTATAAGGTGGAGATGTTTGCTATTACTTGATTTACAGTTGAGAAAAGAATTCAAAAGTTCAAAGAGATTGGAATGCTGGAGTGGGGTTACAAGGTAAAACTTACCCGTCTCCATTGGGAGGGTCCAGAAGGTGTACCATAAATCAATACCATAAGAAACATATTTGTGAGGGAGAGACATTGTTTTTCACTATATGCCACACCTTATAGTGGGGAGCACAGTCACTCAACAGGGGTAATTGGATCCCAGTGTGTTGGCTGACAAATGATAGCTCTCAAATCCTAGTGGAAAGGTGCAAATGTTTAGTGTAATGGACAGAAGAGACAAAATATTCTTCAGAATGGTCTGATACATATATGTGTGTGTGTGTGTCACTGAATAATTATTAACAGTGTTTCCAATAGGGGAATCAACAGGAAATCTATTAAATTTGTCATATATATATATATATATATATGCAGAAAACATTCAGGGAAAATTAACAACTTATACCTAAAATTGTAAAAACATCGAATCATAATCTCTCACCAAATTTTCAGACTTCAATCTCTTTATAGATCCAGAACTCCTTGAATTAAGGGGAAGCCAGGTCCCTTTGAGAAAGGACCATGGAACACTACCAGAAAGTTATGCTATTATACTTTCATTTCTTCCTAAAGGGACCTATAGACTTTCAGCAGGGTCATAATACATTGGGGGAAAATTATCAGACATTTTGGACAAATTATCACTGGACACTGATTTTGAATTAAAATTTATTCCAGGAGATCTGAAACATTAGATCTAGTCATACTAAAAGCCTATGGAGTTTGCATTATTAGTTGAGTTCTAGTCAGACTAAAAGCCTATGGAGTTTGCATTATTAGTTGAGTTTTATCCAATGTCCTATTGACAATGTACTGCCAAATTCATTCTGTGTTCATTTATCATGTTCCAGAATGTATGATGTAGTACTTGGCAGAATCCCCACATTGGCTTCCTAAGCTATGGAGTGAATGCTACTATGGTGCGATAGGCCAAATTAGAGTTATTATAGCTGCCTCTTCCTGAGAAAATAATAGAGCAAATAGAGTATTACATCCCTGAAAAATTGCAGGCATTGGTGCCATCATTAAAGACTTGAAAAGTGCATTAATGTTCCATGACATTATGAAACCAGTCCATCTGGTGTACCATACTGCACAGAGGCATAAAGTCAGATATGCAAAACAACATTTCATAGTCAACAGCAACTGGTATACGGATAATTGATCTCAAGCAGATACTGAATGCACAAGTAAGTTTCACCAAAAAAGTGGTTCAAATGATGATGGCTCCTACTCCCTGCTATCCCGCTGTATATTCTCTAATATGCATCTACGGCTTCAAAGGGTGCATCCTATGACTGGTTCACAGAGAAAGAGAAGACCAGGGCCAGATTTACAGATGGCTTTAAACATTATGCTAGTGTCAGCCGAAAGTGGACAGCTGCAGTATTATTGCCCTTTTATGGGACATTCTTGGGGTACATTGATGAAGGGAAAACTTCACAGTGGGAAGAACTTCTGTCAGTGCACCTGATTGCATATTTTGCTTGGAATTAAAACTAGCCAGATGTGCAACTATGTAATGATTTATGGGCTGTATTCAATAGTTTGGCTGGATAATCAGAGACTTAAAAGAAACATGATTGGAAAATTGGTGACAAATACATTTGGGGAAAAGGTATGTGAATTGACCTCTCCAAATGGGTGAAGGATCCGAAGATATTTGTGTTCCAAATAAAGGGTCAATAAAAGTAACTTCATTATTACAAGATTTTAAGAGTGGAGTAGATTGTACAATAAATTATGTAGATAGGAACCAATATCTTTTTTCATTCTCCTCTAGCATTGTGCAGTGGGCTCATGAACAAAGTGACCACAGTGGCACGGAGGGAGCTTATGCATGGGAATAGTAACATTAACTTCCACTCACCGAGGCTGATCTGTCTATTCCTCTTTTAAGTACCCGATCAGGCAGCAGAAGAGACCAACACTGAGTCCTTTATATGGTACCACTCTGCATGGCATGTTGATTACAAAGGAAAAGTGTAAGTGGCAGCACTTTGTTTTTACTAGAATAGATGCTTACTCAGTTATGGATTTGCCTTCTCTACACATAGTGCTTATGCAAAAACCATTAATTTATATACTTACAGAATGCCTTGTCCACCTTCATGGTATCTAACACAGCATTGCTTCTGGCCAAGAAACTCATTTAACAGCCAAAGAAGTATGACAGAACTCCTATTCATGGAATTCATAGGTCTTACCATGTTCTGGACAATAATGAAATAGCTGGTAAGAGAATAAAATTGAATGGCCTTCTGAAAATGCAATTATTAATTCCTGCTAAATGGCAGTACCTTTCAAGTATATGGAAGTGTTTCTTTCATATCCAGGATATCTGGGTCTAAGAATGAATAGGTGGAAACAAAATGGTGCCAACTCATGATTACCCCTGATGACTCACTAGCAAAAGTACGCTTCTTTTTCCCATGACATTACACCCTGCCAGCCTTCATATCTGTATTTTAGAGGGAAGAATCTTTTTTTCAGGGGACAAAACTGTGATTTCAATGAACTGGGAGTTAAGGTTTCCCACTGGCCACTTTGCTTCCTCATGCAGCTGATTTAACAGACTAAGAGGGAAGTATGGTCTTCTCAAGGTGATTGATTAAGACTACCAAATTGGTCTACTATTCCAAAGTACAGCTAGGAAAGAGTATGCTTGGAATGCAGGAGATCTATTAGGTTTTCTTCTAGCATCAAGGACAGTGGAAAACTAACAATACAATCCAGGCAGGAATTAAGGTGCATGTCACCACATCAGGTAAAGATATAGGAAGCCATGTCTACTGGCATTCACCCGTAATCCCATTATTATAGGAGGTTGGGATAGGAGATTGCAATTTTGAGCCCAGGCTGAACAACTTTAAACTGAAATTATCTCAAAATTTAAAAAAATGATAGGGAGATGGCCATGTAGCTCCTTGTGAAGACAAAGGCCCAGGGTTCAATCCTGGGTACCAAAATTTAAAAAAACAAAAAAATCAAGACCTGCAGATATTTTTGGAAAAGGCCACAAGCATGATGAATATGAAGCAGATGATACTAGCGACAACTAGTGGCCAGTTATAGAAATAAGGATTGTGATTGTCCTATTTCTTTTTTCCTTAAGAATGTATTTGAATGTATATACATTTATGTTAAGCAGATATGCTTGTTTTCTGTCTTTATAAACCTATACCATCTAATATAGTACTGGTTAGCTTAATATTGGTCCTTAAATATTAGTAAATCTACATTATTGTATTTCATTTATGGAATGTCAGGAGAATAATAAGCATTACCCATGGGGGGAGGCTTGCTTCCTATTTTGGGGAAGAAGTGAGTTTCCAGTTGTACACAGGATAATTGTGTCACACTAGGGAGAATTATGAACTTGTTATTTTCTTTATTTGTAGATTGAGTATGATTTTAAAAAGGTATATTTGGATTTTTTTCTTTTTTAAAATTTATATATTAATTGGTACATTTTAAGTATACAATACATTTACATTTATCATTGGGTGTTTGTACCAGAACATGATGTATCTTAGTTCTTATTTTTTCCCCCATTACCTATGCGCCCTTCACCCCTACCACCCTTCCCTATTTACATAGACTTTGTTTCCATTTTTTTCTTTCTCATAATTTTTCCTTTCCTTTCTTCCCTTTCCCCTTCCCCTCCCGCCACCCCTACCCCTTTGGACCTTTTCCTATTTCAAATTATCAATTATGCATTTTAATCATTTTAATCCTTATTTACACTTTCAGTTTCTCACACTAGAGACACTATTCGGTATTACACGTGTGTCTTATTTATTTCACTTAAGAGTATGGCCTCAATATGCATCCATTTAGCTATAAATGACTCTAGTTTCTCATTCTTTATGGCTGAGTAGTACTCCATTTTATTAAAAAACCCACATCTTCTTTATCCAGTTTCCAGTTGATGGGCACTTGGGCTGTTTCCAGACCTTAGCTATTACAAACTGTGCTGCTATAAACATAGGTGCACATATATCACTGTGGTATGATTCTTTTAATTCTTTGGGGAAGATTCCCAGTAGGGGAATAGCTGGGTCAAATGTGACCTCTAGTCCTAGTTCTTTGAGGTATCTCCATATGGATTTCTATAGTGGTTGCACCAGTCTGCACTCCCACCAACAATGGAGAAGGCTTCGTTTCTCTCCACACCCCCACCAGCATTTGTTATTGGTTGATTTCTTGATAGCAGCCATTCTTTGTGGGATGAGGTGGAATCTCAGTGTTCTTTTCATCTGCATCTCTCAAATGACCAGTGATCTTGGGACGAATAATGGATTATTATGGTTAGAGCAAAGGAAGGGAAGTGGCTTAGCTATTCAGGTCAATTTATGCCTTGCAGATTTGTCAGTTAGAATAATCACTTTCCAAATTCAGAGGAAAAGAGTAAGACAGCAGATAAAGGAAAGAAATGTTACAAAGGTATCACTCAAAACTCATGGAAAAATTAAAACAAAGAAAATCAGGCTTGGAATAGCAACTATCCTACCTCAAAATTCCATGATTTTTTTGTTTACTCTAACCCATTTTCATTAAGTATTATATTCTTAATACTATAATGGCTATACTCTGCCAGAAGTATGACTGACATCCTCAGGTGGAGAGATCAGTAACAACATTTCTACTACCTTAGCAAAGCTGCTACTTCATTACTGCCCACTGTTCCTTCAGGAAACATTTATGACCAATGCTCCCAGAAGGATTTTAAATGGTTAATAGATTATGTGAGTTAAATTAATTCCAAGGGCAGTCTATAACCAAAGACAAATTTCACTTTACCCATTTGGTTTTCCATTCCAAATTTCTAGCCATTTTATCAATACATGGCTATTAGATATTGTGAAATTAGTTGAAATTACAATGCTAAGATATCCCATTAATTGCATTCTAACAAAAAAGGATAATTCTCACTTAAATATAAGGCCTTTTCATCACATTTACAATGAAAAAATGGAGTCCTGAATTTAAATATCTTGGCAAATTAACATTCTAGTAAATCAAAATCTAAAGGAATTAAAGCCTCAAATTAAAATCTCTAACCTTTCTGATTTAAAAGCCTTTACTCCATTTCCACCAAACTTATAAAACAGATCAATCTCCAGTCCTGAATATTATAACCCTGAAAGTAATGTTACCAATGATTATGTCAAATATTTAATCAAATATTTGTTAGTAAGGGTAAATAAGGCTAACTTGGTAAATTTCAAGAACATACCAGTTATCCAGAAAATGATTTTTGCACTAATATTCTAATGGGAGTCAGTTAAACATTATAGTGAATTATGAAGTATATTTATCACATATGAGAAAAAAATCTACTAATGAATATTTTTATTGGACAAAATGTATGGAAGATAGTCTAGCCAATATGGACATATTCACTGTGAGCAACATTATTACATCTTATTCGACATGGCTTTTTCATATCAAGTCTTCTTAGAAGTCTTTTAATTTCTTTTAGTATCCTGAGTCATAATTTTTCTCCCTAGTTAGGCTCCAAACAGAGTGAGCTCTTGTGGTGGTTAGGATGGAATTTTAACTTAATTGGCTTTGAGATCCACTCCAGAGATTTGTAGAACACAATACTAGATGTATCTGGGTGGGTCATGGAGTCATGGCTTTGGGGTTTATACTTTGTCACCCCTTTTGCTCTGACACTCTTCCTCAGCTCTGCTTTCTGGCTTCTATGAACTAAGCAGCATTTGTCCATTATGACCTTCTTTCTTGATGTTTCTATCTTAGAGTCAGACAATATGGACTGAAACTATGAGCAAATTAAAATTCTTCTTTAAATTGTGGTTTTGGAGCATTGTATCACAGCAATGAGAAAGCTAATACGGTTCTGTTTCATAATATAGCACTCACAGTGTCTTGTTTGTAGATATTGTGTCCACATTTGAAGTGTTGTCTTTGGCAGATTCCTGAAGTGAGCTTCCAATGACACTTCTAAGCCTTTAATACTAAGGCCCGGGTGAAGAACAATGCTAACATGCATTCCACAAGGCATGGTCCTTTTGAATATTTCATACTCTTTGTACAATGTTTCTCCCTGTCACTTATTTTTCAAGGGTGTTAGGTATTTCCAGTATTTTTATTTCTCTCTGGAGTTTCTCTACTCCTTTTAGAAATATTTTGCTGAGTTTTCAAAAAATTTATGTACTTATAAAGTTTATTTCCTCTCCCCAAGGAATAGAGTTAATACTCTTTTCTGACTCTGATTACCTTCTTTCATTTTCCTTTACTTTCTGACCCAGTAGTTTTCTAAATAAGTCCCATATCTGTGAGTCCATGTCTTCCAAATGTGTCCTTGCTAACACATCTCCTTCTTCATCTTCCTGAATTATATGACACCATTCAAAATATATTCTATCAGACAAACATTTTTCTGAGCTTTAGATCTCAATTATTGTTGTACTTGGCTCTTTCTTGAAACTTTAATTTTTGTGTCTGCTTCCTTTATTAAAATCCATCTTCACTGGGACATAGCCTCTTACAGTTTTGTAACCCTATATGTTCACTCTGTTTTTTTTTTAAATGCCCAAATAGCCCAAATCTTTGCAGCTCAAGTGAACTCTTAGTAATCTGCATTTCAGAATCACACACATTTAGTACTTATGTATTGCTGAAAAAAGTACTGTAGTCAAATAGTGACTGCTGGACATACACTGGCCTTTTGAAGCCCAGGTGACCCCTGAAAATTTTCTGAGACCTACAAGATCCATACATTTATTGAAGCCTACCTGAATCATTCCTATTTAAAAATAGCTGCTTGCCTATAGATGACAGGTTAACAACACAGGTAAAAATCTCATGGCTTAAGTAGTTAAAGTAAAAAAATGTCCTTTTCTAGATGATCTAATAAAAATTATAATCAATAATTATAAGAGACAGAGCTGAGCTACCCGGAGCTGAGCTGAACATGCCACCATTGCCACCACAGCTCCCCAAACCAGAGCTCCCAGCAAGAAGCAGAGCCCCACAGGCACCTGCAGCACCACCATAATTCCCCACCCCCTGCCCCGCCTCTTGTCTCTGGACTGCACCAGTACCTGGATCCAGACTACAGAGGCACAGGGTGTCATAAAGGCCATTGTTCTGAGCTCCAGATGATAGAACAGAAGTGAACAACCAGAAAGAGGTCCCCTCTCAGGGTCCTTGATGAAAATTGAAGCCCACTGGAAAAGTTCAGAGAATCTCTGCAATAAAGGTGCACAAGGCCACCATAGTTGGTAAGTTGGAGAGATCACCACCTCCCATCAGAACCTGAACTATCTTCAGGGAAAGGGCAGCTGGAACATGCAGTAGAACCTTGCAGAGTTCAACCCTGCAGGAGGTAAGGGAGCTCAACTTGGGCCTTGCAGCCAGAAATCAGCCTGAATCTCAGGGGTCTGCTGCTGGCTTGCTGAGACTAATTGACTTAGATCTGTACACTGCTGCCCATATTGTCTACTGTGACAGCAGAGACATACCCTGAAGGAGGCTCTTCATTTTTATATTTTATTTTTTAATTTCAAAATTATTTTTTCTCTTATTTTTAATTTTTATTTTATTTTTCTACTCTTTTCAAATTTCCCTTTTTTCTTTCTTTTTCTTTTTTCTTTTCTTTCACTCTCACTGTCTTGCTCTCCCACATTGTTCTTCATCTCCCTTTTTGTTCCTGTTCCTGCCCTAATTTGGATTTCTTTTTTCTTTTTCTTTTCTTCTTTCTTTTTCCTTCTCTCAATTGTCATTAGTTTGAAAGGAAAATGAACACAATTTCTGGCTTCCCTATTGCTGTTAGATTGTTTTGTTCTTGTCTTTGTTCTTTCATTCTATTTTTCCTCTTGTCTTCAACAGTTTCCTACTACAGTTTGTGTGATCTTTCTGTGTCCTGTGGCCTCACTTAACCTCTCCTATCCTTCTATTTATCTATCCCTCCCTCCCCAAATAAGTACCTATCCTAAAGGGTAAACTTACTATAATGAAAAGTTTATTCACTATACACATATTTTGGGCTGGTACTTGATTTTGATTTAATTCACATGGTTAAAGGTGATCAATTAAGAACTACTACAAACAGTCATTTTCTAAGCTGTGTTTGATGGTATTGTTGCTGCTGATTGTATCACTTGGGCTAAGGTGTTGTGATTGATCTAATCAGTTGTTTTTCCTGGTATAATGATTGCCTCAGAGTCATTAGAGACTCAAAACCTAAAGACCAGCTATATCTAAAAGACACCTCTGAGAAGCAATCATTACATAAGGGTTCTAAATACAAGCAACAAAGATACTTGCAATAAGCAATATTGAACTATCAACCCAGGAATTAAACCAAAAACAGTACCAACAACAAAAATAGAAATGAGAAGACACTCAAACAAGGTGCAAACCCAGACTTCCAGCTTACCAAAGGCAAATTCTGCGGGAAACGAGGTGGGAAGGTCTGATAATCAACAACCTGGACACCCTGAACTGATAGCACAGGAAGTAACAAAACAGATGAATGAGGCTCTAGAAAAATTCAAAACAGAAATAATTTCCCAGACAACTACAGAAATGGTGAGCAGAATGAAAAGACATGATTAGAGAGTCTAGAACAGAAACAGATAAAAGAAATTAGATGAGTTCAAGACCATGATGGAAACCAAGAGCACCCAGCATAGGAAACAAATGAAAATCATGAATGGCCAACATAGGAAGGAAATGGAATCCATGAAACAGATTCAAATAGATACCCAGGAGATTAAAATCTCTACTGAAAGTATTCACAGCAGACTGAGCCAATCTGAAGACAGAATACCAGATATAGAAGAAAGGATGGCGGTAAGTAATCATGAAAAAAGAGATCTCTTAAAAATAGTAAGGGACCATGAGAAATCAATCCAACAACTCCTAGATCAAGCAAAGAAGAATAATATAAGACTGATAGGAGTCCACAAAAAATACAAGAGAAAGTACAAATGACATATAAAACTGTTTACAGAATTAATGACAGAAAACTTCCCAGAGTAAAAGAATTTGTCATACAGATAAGTGATGCATATAGGACTCCAACTAGCCAAAAACAAAAAATAGCTACACCTACACATAGAATAATCAAGATCCCTGAAATCCAACAGAACAAAATACTGCAAGCAGTTAGAGAAAAGAAACAAATCACATAAAATGGAAGGTGCAGCAGAATCACTGCAGACTTTTCAACACAAACCATCAAGTCAAGGAGAGCCTGGACTGAGATATTTCAATCCCTAAAAAAAACAACCTCCAACCTAGATTGATGTATCCTGCAAAATTATCTTTCAAAACTGATAGGGAAAGAAGATACTTCTATGAGAAAGAGCACCTGAGAAAATTCATGAATACCAAATAGGCACTCCAAATAATTCAAAACAATATCATAGAAAAAGACAATAAAGGTCAAAACTCCATGATGCCCAACAGAGCAAATATATCAGGCAAGGCAAGAAATTAAAGGGAGAAGGAGAAAAATAAAAAAGAGCCAACAACAGGAAAAAAATGTAACAATGAGAAGTCAATACATATCAGTTATAACCATTAATGTTAATGGCCTCAATTCACCAATGAAAAGAAATAGACTGGCAGAATGGATTAAGAAGCAAAATCCAAATATATGCTGTATACAAAAAATGCATCTAACTCAAAAAGAAATTCATAGACTGAAAGTAAAAGGGTGGAAAACAGTTCTCCATGTGACAGGAACCCAGAAAAGAGCAGGGGTAGGTATCTTATTTGCAGACAAAGTAGATTTCAAACCAAAATTAATTAAGAGAGACAAAGAAAGTCACTATATTCTTGTAAAGGGAACAATCCAAAAGGAAGAGATGAAAATCATAAATATATATGAACAAAATACTAACACTCCAACTGTACAAAACAAGTCTTAATGGACGTGAAAAACCAATAAGCACCAATACAATTGTAGGGCGCGACCTGAATACCTCACTGCCACAAATAGATCATTTAGACAAAAAATCAACAACAAAATACTAACCCTGAGCCAAGCTTTTGAACAAATGGACTTAATAGATGTCTACAGAGTGTTCCACCTCACAAAAGCAGAATATACATTCTTTACAGTTACGCATGGGCCATTCTCCAAAATAGACCACATACTAGCTCATAGAACATGTTTCAGTAAATGCAAAGGAATTGAAATTATCCCCTGTATATGATCAGAACATAGTACAATTAAACTGGAGATCAACAGCACAAGAAACTGCAAGAACTTCACAGACACATGGACATTGAATAACACTCTCCTGAAAGACCAATGGGTCACAGAGGAAATTAAGAAAGAATTCAGACAGTTTCTACAATTAAATGATAATGCCAAACAAACACATCAGAATCTATGGGAAACAATGAAAGCAGTTCTACAAGGTAAAATCACAGCAGTGAATGCCCACATTAGGAAAACAGAGCAAGCTCAAATTAAAAACCTAAGGCTGAATCTTAAGCTCCTAGAAAAAGAAGAGCAAGACAAATCCAAGGTTCATATAAGGGAGGAAATTATAAACATCAGAGCAGAAATCTATGCAATTGAGACTAAGAGAATGATACAAAAAATTAATGAATCAAAGAGTTGGTTATTTGAAAGAATAAATAAAATTGATTAACTTTTAGCCAACTTTATCCATAAAAGGAAAGAAAAGGCTCAAATCCATGCAATTAGGAATGAAAAAGGTGAAGTCACAACAGATACAGCAGAAATCCAGAGGATCATCAATACCTACTTTGAGAATCTCTACTCTAATAAAATGGAAAACAAGAAATGGAAAGATTTCTAGATACATATGAATTACCAAAATTGAATGAAGAAGATATAAATATTCTAAACACTCCAATTACAAGTGAAATTGAAAACGTAATTAAAAATTTACCAACAAAGAAAAACCCAGGTTCTGATGGCTTCACTGCTGAATTCTACAGAAAATTTAGTGAAGAACTGTTGCAAATATTCTTTAAACCCTTCAAAGAAGTTGAAAGGGAAGCAATACTTCCAAATTCATTCCTGGAAGCAAGTGTTACTTTGATTCTAAAAGCAGAGAAAGACCCAACCCAAAAAGGAGAAATATAGGTCAATCTCACTAATGAACATAGATGCAAAAATCCTCAATAAGATACTGGCAAACAGAATAAAGAGGGTCATCAAGAAGATCATACACCCTGACCAAGTCAGATTTATTCCAGGGATGCAAGGATGGTATAACATACGTAAATCAATAAATGTAATACACTAATGAACAGAGTCAAGGACAAAAACAATGTGATTATCTCAATAAATACAGAAGGAGCATTTGACAAAATTTAACACCCATTCATGATAAAAACTCTTCAGAAAATTGTAATAGATGGTCTTTATCTCAACTTGATAAAGGCTATCTATGAAAAACCAACAGCCAAAATCATACTAGATGGTCAAAAACTGAAAACCTTCACACAAAAATCAGGAGGAAGACAAGGATGTCCACTATCACTACTCCTATTCAATATAGTTCTGGAAATATTAGCCACAGCAATTAGACAAGAGAAAGAAATAAAGATAAGAAAGGAAGAAGTTAAACTGTCATTATTTGCTGACAATATGATACTCTACATAGAAGACCCAAAAAACTCCACCAAAAAACTTCTACACTTCATTGACAGATTCAGTAGAGTAGCTGGATACAAGGTCAACACTCAAAAATCAATAGCCTTCTAGTACACAAAAACAGACTCACTGAGAGAGAAATTAGAGAAACAATTCCTTTCACAATAGCATCCAAAAAATATCTAGGAATCAATCTAATGAAGGAAGCAAAAGAACTCTACATTGAGAAATACAGCACTCTGAAAAAAGAAATCTAAAAGAATATAAGAAAATGAAAGACATCCCCTGCTCCAGGGTAGGAAGAACCAATATAGTGAAAATGGCCATACTTCCAAAAATGCTCTACAGATTCAATGTATTTCACAGAACTAGAGAAAACAATCTAAATATTATTTCAAACCAGACTAGACCTAGAATAGCAAAAGCAATTCTAGCCAACAGAGACATGGCAGGGGTCATAACGGTCCCCAACTTGAAATCATATTACAAAGCCACTGTGAGAAGAAATAGCATGATACTGGCAAAGAAACAGGCCCAAACATCAGTTGAAAAGATTAGAAGTGCAGAAAAAACTGCAGACATACTCAGCTACCTCATCTTTGATAAAGCAGCCAACCATCCTCACTGGAGGAAAGATAGCTTCTTTAATAAATGATATTGGAAAAATTGTATTTCAACTTCCAAAGATTAAAAGAAGACCTCTATCTTTCTCCATGCACTAAATTAAAATGAAAGTGAATTAAAGATCTAAATATTAAAACAGAAACACTAAACTTGCTGGAAGATAAGTTAGGTAGAACTCTCAAAGTTATTGGCATAGGAAAAGACTATGAACAAATTCTCAGTAGCAGGGGAGCTACTACAAAGAATCAACAACTGGGATCTCATCTTATTAAAAACTTCTGCGCTCCCGGGCCACCATAGCACTTCTCCCAGGGCAAAGGAGGTGAGCCAATTCCAGCACCCAGGAGGAGGCTCCTGGGCCACCATAGAACTGTTCCCAGGGCAGAGGAGGTGAGCCATGTGGGTGCCAGTAGCACCCTCCTCCCCATCAAAATGAGAAGAATCATAAACAAGCCTCAAAATGAGACTTTCAGATCACCTATAGCAACCCCAAAAGGAAAGGAGATGGAACAATCTGATGCTCAACCACCTGGACTCCCTGAACTGGCAACAAAAGAGGATCTCAAAAATATGAAATCAGAAATAATTTATCAGATAACAGCAGAGATTGTGCCCATAGTGCAACAGGAGATTAACAACTCCATTGAAAGCTTATACAGCAGAATGAGCCAATGTGAGAACGGAATTTCAGATATAGAAGATAAGATTGCAATTAGTGACCAGGAAAATAAAAATTGCTTTAAAATTGTAAGGAATCATGAGAAATCAATCATGTAGCTGGTAGATGATGCAAAGAAGAATAACATAAGACTGATCGGAGTCAGTGAAGAAACAGGACAGAGTACAGATGACATAAAAAAAAAATTACAGAAGTGATGGTAGAAAACTTCCCAAGGAGGGGAAAACAACTTGACATACAGATATGTGAGGCATATAGGAGTCCAATTAATCATGATAAAAAAAACCCTACACATAGGCATATAATAGTTAGGATTCCAGAAATCCAACAGAAGAACAAAATTGTACAAGCAGTTAGAGAAAAGAATCAAATCACATACAAAGGAAAGCCCATCAGAATCACAGCAGACTTCTCAATGCAAACCCTCAAGGCAAGAAGAGCTC
>NW_004624836.1:1349937-1367360 GCF_000247695.1 Heterocephalus glaber | reverse complement strand
ATAAGGATTAAAATGAATAATTGATAATTTGAAAAAAGAAGAAAAGGTCCAAAGGGGTAGGGTAAGTGGGAGAGGTAAGGGAAAGGAAAGAAGGGAAAGGAAAAATTATGAGAAAAGGAAACAATGGAAACAATGTCTTTGTAAACAGGGAAGGGTGGAGGGGGTAAAGGGAGGATAGGAAATGGGGAAAAAATAAGAACCAATATATATTATGTAATGGTACAAGTACCCAACGATAAATGCAAATGTTTTGTATACTTAAAATGTACCAGTAAAATAATTTAAGGAAAAAAATAAAAGACAGGAAGGCCATGATTTGTAAAAAAAAAAACAAAAAAAAAAACTTAAGTGTCGTAACAGGAGCTGGAGTTTGAAGACAGCGTGGGCTATGTAGCAAATTAAAGGGCAGCCTTACTACATAGCAAGATCTTGTCTCAAAAAACCAAAACAATAGGGCCTGGGATTTAGTTCAGTGGCACCATGGCTTCCTCACAAGTGCAAGGTCCTGAGTTGGATCCCTGATATCAAAAAAAAAAAGAAAGAAAAAAGAAAAGAAAAAAAAAAAAAGAAAAAGATAAACCAAAACTGCACCAGCTAAAGTTCTTCAGATAGTAACAAAGTGAAAAATGATTAGGATCAAAGTCCTAAATTTGAGTAGTGCACTAGAATTAGCCAGGTATGGCTTTAATTTTTTTTCTTTTACTAAGGGTTGTCGTTTAGTTTGCTTTAATCTTGAATAAGGAAGAAAAAGTAGAGGCTTTGATTAATTGTAGATTTTGGTAGAAAAATGGAAGTGTAGGTATTCTTAGAAAGTTAAAAGCAATTACTGGACGATTACAACTAAGATACCTTACACTAAAAACTTCATTGGGTGAAAAGGAACCTCAGTCATTGTAACTATAAATAAAGGAAGAAAGAGATAAATTTTCTTACTTAAAAAAAGGTGAGAAAATAAAATCTACTGAAAATTAAAGGATAATGGCTCGGTGTGGTGGCTCATACCTGTAATTTCAGCAGTCTAGGACCCTGAGGCAGGAGGATCTCAAGTTCATTGCAGCCTGAGCAATCCAGTGACTTAAGGAGAACCTATTTGAAGATGAAAAAGGCCTGGGGATGCAGCTCACTGCAAAGGCCATGGGTTCACTTTCTAGTGTTACAAACAAGTAATGATACAGGAGCCACTTTGAACAGGCTCCTGCTGATGGGACCTGAAATGCTTATAGTGCTTAATGGAAGAGGAGACCGCTTTACTATCCCCGGAGCTGACTGGCATGGAAATTGGTATTCTGAAATGTGATTGGAGGCATCTATTAACCATTATCAGAAGGAACTGCAGATAATCCCTGTTTACAGGAAAATGCTGCTAGTAAATGTAAGAAGGATGAGCAGCTGAACAGAAATTCTGCTGTTTCCGGCTGTCTTGTTGGTTTTGTTGAAAATAAAAGTGGTTAAAAAGTTTTAAAAATGAAGATGGTGAGAATCAAACAGTTTTAGGGATCACAGTAATCACTTGGGGAAGTGATGATTATATACTGCAAAATAAATATATATTTATCTTATAGATAAATTTATTCCTGTATACCTATCATATTTATTGGATAGATATAACCCAGGAAACAAGATGGTCCCATTAGTTTATAGGAGATATATATTTGGTGTTTTATAAACATATTATCCTTCAACTTCACAAATTCTATCCTATACATAATTTCTTAAAGATGGGTCTTTTCTTATTAAAAAAAATTCATTCATCATAGGAGGGGTTTTTTTTTGTATTAACAAAATTCTGTAATGTTTTACATATATTCTTATACTCTTTCAAAATAAAGTCATATGTTTTGGTTGAAACTGAGTACATTTATTAATTAAAGTAAGTTAACTATTTCTGATAAATATAATTTATCATTTAAGATTTCTCATGATCTGGTTGTCTCCCTATACAAATTGAATTATTTTTATCAATGAATGAATTCCCATAGAGAAGACATAGATTGCAGCATCTTTAGACAGTTGGTAGTTTATCTGCAGTAAAATATAATGGATAATATAAAAACAAACCATTAATTAAAGTGTTTAAATTAAATGATAACAACACCAAGAAAGACCCACTATTATCCAGTAGTTATTTAAGAGCTATCATTTGACATTTGTTAAAAAATCAGTCCTTTACAAAATTGAAGATATTATACTAGGTTGATAATGCTTAATATAATTTCCAGTTGTAGTATGCTATGATACTGAGAGATGAGTAGGTATATTAAATCTTGTACAAGATTGTGTTTCTCTGCCTACTAGCATTCAATAAGAAATCTCTTCTCATGAGCCTTCCTTTAGGGTCTAAATAAGTATTTTGTATTATAAGAGAGTAATCTATGAATAAGAAAAGAGTTTTGACCTTGACCCAGGATATGCTGAAATTTAATATGCACTCTTAATAATTTACAGCTACTCTTTTTTATGTTTCTCTGAGGACTTTCATATACAATATTCTCAAACCAAGCAGCAATGATAATCATTTGTGTTTTCACATAATCTCTACTTTTAAAAGAAAAATATACTTCTGTTTTATCCTAATAATAATCTTAAGAAGGACAAATGAGATTTCTCCATTTTTTAAATGTGTAATTTGAGGCACAGAACAGTTTAATGTCCTATATCCTGTAGTATAGTTAAATAAACAAGTGTGGAAATAAAGTCTGTTCATTTCTGTCCTCCTGTAATTTCAACTATATCATTATAGTAACCTTGATTATTGATGATGATAATAATGATAGTGGCAACCAAATGAGTTAGAATAGACTATCCTACACCTCCGAACAAAACTCCCAAATCTCATTGGTTTCCAACAACCTAAGTTTATTTCTCACTTGGATCAGCAGTGGCTTCTGCTTCTTATTCAATTTAACGGCAATATGGAAGAAGCTATTCCATATTAAAGCTGTACCATCTGAAACACATGACCTCTTTGATCAACAAGGCACAAAAGGAAAAGAACATAAAAAATTCACTATTTTAGAATTTCTACAAGAAATCAGATATACTAATTTCACTTATAACCTATGGTTAAGAATTGTAATATAGGGCAGGGAATTTAGCTCAGTGGTTCTGTCGCTTGCCTTGCAAGCGCAAGGACCCGAGTTCGATCCCTGGGACCAAAAAAAAAAAAAAAAAGAATTGTAATATAATACAATCTCAACTAACTACAGAGAGTTGGAAAATATGAAGAAGCACATGGATGTTTGTCAACAATAAAATATATCTGCCATGATAGGTAACATTTTAAAGGAATTAATACATGTCAGGTACTGTGCTGAGCAAGTTGTATCATCTCTTTATTTAATGTTTATCATAATCCAAAGAATATTCACATAGTGCCATGATAGAAATATGTGCCATCCAAAATTCAGGTGTTGAAACTTAATACTCAATATGATTAGTTGGGATCTTTAAGAGATGATCAATGGGAACTACCCTTTTTATGAATGATATCAAGACTCATAAAAGAAGCTTCATGCAGTATTCAGCTCACTTGCTTTTCCACCTCCTTCCATGTGAAAATGCAGTGTTTTCTTCCCTGTGAAAGATGCAGCAACAAGGAAGTAGAGAGCAGCCCACGCCAGGCAACTAAATGTGCCTGTGTAACCATGCTGGGTTTTCTAGTCTCCACAATTTAAAAACTAAATTTATTTTCTTTATAAATGACTCACCCTCAAGTAATTGTGAAAATAGCATAACAAACCAAGATAAATAGTGTCTCACAGGCTTAATCTGGGGACCAAATGTGACTTTCTTCATTTCACCAATGAAGAAATTGGAGTTTAGTAGAAGTTATTAATTTACAATCAGGCAAATGATTAGAAGCAACACACTTAAGCATCCAGATTCTTCATTTAGTTTAATATAAAATAATAATCATTTTTGTAAAATCTTGTTTCTGAAAAGTCAAAATCAAACTCCTAAAGTGCTTTGAATTATTTAATTAAGCTAGCACAATTTAATTATATATTTATAACATAGTTTAGCATAATTACATTGGACATTTTTTATTGATTACAAGAAATAGTTAAGGATGCAAAACAGAACACGAAAGACAACAAATGCAGAAGTCTGCCTGGACTACACTCATAAAGTAGTAGTATATGTATTAATTGGGCATTGAAGCATTTTATAAACCTTTGTGCCATTTGGTTTATTGAATAAGCATGGAATACCTTTAAAATTAAAAATTAAGTATTCACAAGATTTTAAAACACAAGGATTGCTTGTATTTCTCTAACCTATTTTACCAGTCAACTTAGTTTTCTTACTTGCAAAGAAAAAATAATTGTTTCATGTATAGCCACAAGCAGGCTGTGTGGCATTCTAGACAAAGAATCATGTATAGTATTTGAAATGTGTCAGTTTGATTGTTGTGGCAGGGCATTAGAAGATATTAATTCTTGTCTCTGTTGTGTGATTTTAGGAAAGCAGGAAACAAACTTCCCAAATGGGATTAATAATTCATCTCTCAAATGGGGATAAAATATCTGCCCTATCAATCTCATAAATTTAAGGTGCAGATTACTTAATTAAATATACGTGAAAGCTCTTTGGAAAATAAAAACTTCACAAACCTAAGAATGCCTCTGCATATTAATATATATGAATTAATATTTCTTCTCTCTCTCTCTATATATAATCACACATATATCAACATTTGCCCTACTTTGTAGCTTACCATTTTGTTCACTCACAGAAAGCAGACAAAACTCAGGATATTAGATTATTTTTGCTAAATTCTACAGTGAACCAAAGAAATTTGAAAAGCTATTATTATTTGGGTAACTTTTAGGTACCACATACTATCATAAGTACTTTACTGATACTTCATGCACTTACCCTTTGTCTAACCCTGAGAGCAAATGTCATTTCCTCTATCATATATATGAAGAAATCAAAGATGCAAAGGGTTCAGTAAATTATGCAAGGTCACACAGCTGGTATGTAGCAGAGCCAGGAATTACAGCAGGTTGGTCAGACATTAAAGTATTTTTTCTTTATTTTATGCTGTTTTTCAGAGATCATAGTAACCTGCTGGGCCAATCAATGTTCACTTACTTTTGGCATGAATACAAATTTTCCAGACATTAAAGTGTTATAGAATAGTATTTCTTTTTTGAAACCTCCTTGCTTTCTCTAAAATTATGAATAGCCCTCTTTTAATGGTGTTCTGTTGACCTTCTATCTGTACTGAAAATGTTTTTTTTTAACTCGCTCTTTCTGTGTGACTTAAATTTTTTACTGGATTTATCATCTTCCAGAAATTTGGGGACTTTTTCAAGTTTAAAGTCTTTGCAACAATAGCCTTTTCACCTGGATTTGATTATCTAATTGACAGCAGCCAATATCTTCATGTATTGGAATATATTTACTTATAGGCACATAAGTAATTCATTTATAAAATTAAATTATCTAACTAGGGATATTATGTGTTTTGATTGTGTAGGAGTCTTTCTGAAACTGAATTACAAGTGATAAAATCCAGATGGAAAATGGAAACAGACCATTTCATGGCACTTTAAATGTTTAACGTTGTTAACCCTTGGATTTCAAATTTTTTGAAGTTTGGTGGTAGGGTAGAAACAATTTATTCATGTGTTTTAATATGCAAAATAGCCAGGAAGTGCTTGCAACATTCTGTTTCAAGGGAAAGAGTTTGGACTTTGGAATAGTCTGAGGCACAACATAAAAACAGATCATCTTCAAACTCGTGTTTATTTTTCTTTAAGTTTCTACTTCCATTTTTTCTATTAAAATGATCTTTAATGTGTACATCATTGGTGCTACAGTTCTTATTTGAGGAATAGTTCACTCTTACTAACTTCAAATTATCTTGCTATATTACTACACATTTTTTATGTTATGGGTTGAAAGGCAACACATAAATTTATTACCTAATGTAATATTTTTCATTTTCCTAAGTAAATCTTTAGATGTTAGGTAGTATTATTAAAACTTTTAGAGATTATGGCATTCTTTGAGGCACATCCTTTGATATGTGCTATGATTAACAGCACTGTTAATTCTTTAGAGTGAGGAAACTGAAGCTTGGAGAGTTTACACTTTTCCTATGGTCACAATAGTAGGAAGCACTGGAACTAGGATTTCAACCTATAACATATCTGGCTCCTGGCTTTACACTCTACAACCATCTTATCCTGCTTCTTTGTTTACTATGAAACTAATAAAGCATAATATCATGATAAGCACCATAGAAAGGAAACAGTTACTCATTTTATTTTCAATAATGGGAACAAAAGTCCCCCTACTCTGCCTATTATAAAACAATAGTCTCCTAACATATCCTTTTTCCCTCACTACCTACATGAAATCTTTCACTAAGAGCCACAAATCATACCTCTATCATAGCTAATGTTGATATGTCTGCCACCATACTAGTTAAATATTCATCCTCCATCACTTCCATGCTACTATTTCTTCTTTTATATCCACTTGTCTCCCAGCCCTAACTGTGCCAGTATTGCTACTGAAAATATCTTTGTTTATAACTATAATGTTATTTATAAACTTCCCCACTACTTGAATAATTAAGTTAAAACTACTCAGCCTGATGTTCAAAGTACTCAATAATTTGGATTCAGTGTTCATTTCTATGCTTAATTCTCAGACTTCACTCACATATCCTATATTCCAACCTAAAAGAGCTACTCCAAATTCTTTAAGCACAATTTTTATTTTTCTTTTGACTTAATCCCTTTTCAGTACTCTGCCTTCTCCATACAATCTCCATGCTTGTAATTTTTGCATACTGATATTCCCCTCAAACCTTAAAAATTATCCAAATATGTAGTTTATCTGTGTGGTTTTTTTAGTCCCCATCTATAGAGATTGTACAGAGTTTGTTACATTGTTTTTTACCTATCTTTGGATGACTTCCTATTATGCATACTGGAAAAGTTATTTGTACACTTGTTTTACCCTCCCCTTTAAAAGCCAGGTTACTTAAGGTCAAAATATGTGCCTTCTCAATCTGTATTTTCTACACAGTAGATATTTAATATTTACTGAAATGAATGGAGATAACCTCTAACAGCTTATATGAGATTATTTTCTCTGCATCAAATGGATTATGTTGTTTTATTACATACACTTCAAATAAAGCTCAAAATATAAATATTTTTCAAAAAAAATCTTTAAGGGTTGGGGAAGAAAATGGTGTACCAGTATTGTAGTAATCAAGTAATTGATGATAATTTTGTTGCATTGTACTTCTAGAAAGGGCTGACCATGCATCACACTGTTAAAATAGCATAAGTCCAAGCAGAAAGCCAAGAATAATTATGACTCCACCAATCCTCTTTGCCTTTGTCTTTTATCACACATGTGAATGTGAATGTATGGCTGAAGTAAATTTAAGTTCATAAAGCTTATACCTGGTATGAGATCAGAGGATTACTCTTCAGCACATTGAGGAGAGCGTATATTCTCTAGAGACATGCAATCAAATCTGATAAAAAAATCAAATACTAATGAAACAATCAAAGCAATTAGGTAAGAAGGTGCTGATGTGACAACCTATAGACATGTGATCTAGCATTAGTTTATCCCCAGGAAGTTGTTTGAGCCAGAGCTAGACTAAAACCAGTTCTGTCCTATATTAATCTTTCATAAGCCAAATTGTATGTTAGTGCCTATCAAATAAATGACATTAAAACATTGAGACTCCATCTAACTCCAGAAAGAAGGCTATAATCAGGATTTCAATTAATAATAAATGTTGATGAGGCTTCAGGAAAGAAAAGTGTAAGACCGCTGTCCTTACCAAACACTCGGAGGAGCTGACTATAGTGAAGCACACCCAGGGATCCCAGTGGTGCCTCCAGAATGTAAGGCCAAGGGCCTTACCAGATGCTCCAAGGAGCTGACTGTAGTGGAGCACACCCAGGGATCCCAGTGGTGCCTCCAGAATGTAAGGCCAAGGGCCTTACCAAATGCTCCAAGGAGCTGACTGTAGTGGAGCACACCCAGGGATCCCAGTGGTGCCTCCAGAATGTAAGACCAAGGGCCTTACCAAATGCTCCAAGGAGCTGACTGCAGTGAAGAACACCCGGGAAGGAACACACCAGACAAGTTGGAAAGTGAAACAGACCTTAGTCTGGCCAGATGGAACTCCCAAAGCAAAGTAGCTTAGAGGCGTCAGTCCAGAGTCCAAGGCTCTTTTTATAGGGGCTTGCAGGGAAGTTAACAGGCGAAATTTACAGAAGAAGGAACAATGGTTAGTGGTCTTACATTTGTATGTTAATTAGCCTGACATGTACTGATAGTCAGCAGATGCTTTGTAGATTGTTCTATAGATAGTGGTGTCCGGAACAAAGAGTTGGATAATTATGGCTGATACAGATCTTATCTAGTGATCTGGAGCTAAGAAGCATCTTTATCTATTTACTGACATTCAATCACAGTTGGGGCTCGGGGAGTTTTATGATTACAGAGTTATGCAGTCCTACAAAAAGCTTCTACATTTTTAGTGGGAATATAAACTAGTAAACTTACAATGGAAATTGGTATGTATTTTCCTCAAAAAAATTAAAGATAGAAATTTTATTCAACCCACCTTCAAAGTATCTTTGAAAGAGTTAGACATCATATTACCATGGTGCACACATACCCATGTTTATTTTATTAACAGCACAACTCACAATAGCAAAGTTTTTAAAGTGGCCTATATGTTCATCAATAGATGAATGAATGAAGAAAATGCAGTATTTATATACAATGGAGTACTACTGTACCATGAAGAAGGATGAATTACAGTCATTTGTAGGAAAATGACTGCAACTTGAGACAATCATGTTAAGTGATCTAAATCAAACATGCAAGATTAAGTGTCACATGGTTTCTCTAATGTGAGAAATCTGAAATATACATAAATTTTAATAAAAGATAGATAATAGGAAACAGGGAAATTGTCCTTTTGCCAATAGGAAGGGACCAAGAGATGGAGGGAAGTAGGAGGTAGGGGAAGTAAGAATTAAGATGTGTTATGTACATGTACCAGCTCCCCACAATAAATGTAATCATTATGTACTGCAAACATGTACTAATAACAATAAAAATTTTAAATAGATAGCATAGATTACAACTCTTTGTGGGAGGCATATTTAAGACATTTGTTTGTATTAGCACAGTACATTGGATTACATATATTATGTCCTTAAGCAATCACTGAAACTCTTTGAGATCATTATCATTACTGTAGGGGACAGGGGAAGGGGACGTTACCAGAACCTCTGCAGTTAGTCCTGGTCTCCTGCGAGCCACGGCAGCACACGGCGAATTACAGGAACGGTAGAAAAATGAGACTGAGAAGAAGCTGAGCTTTGGGTCTGATCAGTGCTGCTCTGGGCAGCAAAGACAAAAGCCCCCAGCTTACCACACCTTTTATTCAGTACATCGGGAGAAACAAATGTAACAAATGACTTGCAGAGAGTTCAATAGTTCACATTGGGATAAACAAGGTGTAACGGAAGGCTTGCAGAGAGTTCAGTACATCTCCGGCAAACAAGATGTTAATCAGTCCAAGAACAATGAGGAACTGAGCAGATGTTTGTTCTCCCAGGATGTTTCTTGTCCTGGAGAATCACAGCATCACTGGATCACTGAAGTCAGTTGTGACCGGAGGCCAAACTGGAGTTATTCTGTAGCTGGGCTGTAGGCAAGAGAACTAGGCTAACCAAATAATTTATCCCTAGAATTATGTAGCATTGCTCCCAACAATTACAATATGCCCTTTTTACAAATTAAGAAGCTAAAATAGAAATAGGAAGTTGTCTTAATTACTTTTGTCATTACTATGATGAAATTCCCAACAGTCACAAGTTAAAGGGGAGAAGTTTATTTAATTTATAAATTTTCCTACTCTTAAAAAAAAGACTTGCTCTTTTTCTTTTTTTTTTTCTTTTTTTGGTACCCGGGATCGAACTCAGGTCCTTGCACTTGCACAGCAGGCGGGGAAACCACTGAGCTAAATCCCCGGCCCTAGTTCCTCTTTTTCTAAAACCTTATCACTACTTGTTTTTAAGTCCTTAATGATGGCCATTCTTACTGAAGATGGAATCTCAGTGTGGTTTTGATTTGCATTTCTCTAATGGTCAAAGGTATGGAATATATTTTATACTGTTATTGGTCATTTGTACTTATTCTTTGCATAAGTGTCATTTCATTTCCATTCCCTGGCTTTTCATTGGGTCTTCTACTTTTGTGGAACTAATTTTTAAAAATTCTTTATAGTCTACATATTAGTATGCTGTTTGTGGAGTAGTGGGCAAAAATATTTTCCCATTCTCTGGGTTGTTATTTCAGTGTGTTATTTATTTTCTTTTTTTCACAAGTTCTAAATTTGATGAAATCCCATTTGTTCATTTCCAGTATTAGTATTCTGCAGTTGTAGTGTTGTTCAAAAAGTCCTTCCCAATGCCTGTCTCTTCAAAAATTGTATCAATTTTATATTCCAGCAGATTCAATATTTCTGTTTGTATATATAGGTTTTGATTCAATTTAATTTGATTTCAATGCAAAGTGAGAAATATGGCACTAGATCTATTCTTCTACATGTGAATAACCAGTTTTATTTAAATCATTTGTTAAATCTCTTCAGTAAATATTTTCCAACCCTTTGTCAAAAATCAGATGGCGGCAGGTGTATAGGCTGTTACTGAAACCTCAATTTTATTCCATTTGTTAACTTTTCTGTTTTTGTAATAATACCATGAGGATTTTATTATTGTAGGTGTGTTGAATGACTTGAAATTTGGGATTGTGATGTCTACTGCTTTCCTCTTTTTGGTAAGGATTTCTTTGGCTCTTCCAGTTCCACATGAATTTTAGAATTGCTTTTCTAGTTTTATGAAGAATTCTGTTAATATTTTATTGGAACTCAATTAGATGTAAATATCATTTTAGTAATACTGTCATTTCCTGCCTATTTAGGAACAGGGAATGTCTTTCCATTTTCTAATATTCTTTTAACCTCTTTTTTTCAGAGTACTAGTTTTCGCTATAGAGATCTTTCACTTTCTTGGTTTGATTCATTCCTAGTAATTTAGTTTTTTGAAGCTACTGTGAATGAGACTTTTTAAAATTTATTTTTTGTGGATTAATTTTTACTGTAAAAAACATTATTGACTTTTCATTTTTATTGTTATTACATGTTTAGGGCCAGGGACGTAACTCAGCAGTGCAACACCTTCCTGGCAAACATGAGGGCCTGAGTTCAATTCCCAGTACAAAAAATTATTACATGTTTTTAGTAAATAATTTTAAATTTGGGGAAAATTTCCATGCATGTAATATATCTTAATTTCTTTTTTGTCATCCCCTTTTCCTTCCCTCCCTCCCCCTTCCACATGTCTCTTGATCCCTTTTCTCTTTTTGTACATGTTTGCAGTTCATAATGTTTATATTCCTTGTTTGAAGTTGGTACACATACACAACACAACTTAATTCTTTTTTATCCTCTTTCCCTCTCTCTTCTCTCTCCCCCCTTCTCTCTCCCCCCCATCCCTTGACCCCGTTCCACTTTAAGAAAGGTCTCCCTACTTCCTATTATCTACCTATTATTTTGCTGTTTATTTCTACTTTGGGTTTCTCATAAGAGAAACTATGTGATATTTACTTTTCTGTGTCTTATTTATTTTAATTAACATTATGGTCTCAAGGTGCATTCATTTTCCTATTTTAGATCTTGTGTCCTGCCACTTTGCTTAGTTTATTATAATTATTTCTAAGAGTCTTCTGGTGGTTTTTGACATTCTATGTAACAGATTGTGTCATCTACAATAAGTATTTTTTTTATTTCTCTCTTTCCTATTTGAATCTTTTTTTCTATACCTTTCCTGATTGCTTTGGTTAACATTTTGAGCACTACTTTGAATGAGAGTGGTGAAAATGACACCACTGGCTTGTTCCTTAATTTACAATGAATATTTTCAGATTTTCCCTATTTAGATGAGGTTTTGCAGTGAGCTTGATGTAAATGGCTTGTATCAGTTTCATGTATATTCCTTCTAACCTTATTTTCCTCAATGGTTTTATATGTATGGATGTTGGATTTTGTCAAATGTTTTTTTCTATGTCTATTGAGATGCTGATGTAATTTTTATCCTTACTTCTATTTGTGTAGTATATAACATTTATTGATTCATATATGTTCAATCATTGATGCATCTCTGGGATGAAACCAAATAGATCATGACTTATCTTTTTTATGATTTGTTACATTCTTTTGCAGGTATTTTATTAAGAATTTTAAGTCTTTATTAATTAAGGAAATTGATGTGTAGTTTTCCTCTTTGTTGAGTCCTTTTTCTGTCTATATTAGGGTACTACTAGTTCAAGATATGAGTTTCAAAATCTTTGGGCTTATTTTACTTTTGATTTTATGGAAAGGCTTGAGGAATATTGGCATTTGTTCCTGTATGTATGTCTACTAAACTTCAGCAGCGAATCCATGAGGTTTAGAGTGTCTCTTAGTTGGCAGGATTTTTTCAGTCTTTATTTCTTTGCCTGTTATTGATCTGTTCAGGGTTTTATATCTTTCAATTTTGATATTTTACATGTTTAAGAATTTATTCATTTCTCCTAGATTCACAAATTAAGTGGAATAAAATTTTTGATATAGTTTCTTATAATCCTCTGAATTTTGGCAATGTTCTTTGTGAATTCCACTTTTTACTTTCTAATCGCATTGATACAAATTTTTTTTGATAAGTGTGCTAAAGCTTTACTAGTCTTGTTTATCTTTTGAAAGAATCAACATTTAGATTCATTGATTAATTGTATTGTTCTTTTATCTCAATTTTATTAATTTACACACTGTTCTTTTTATTTTATGAAAAAGTGAAACAAAATTTCATACCAAAATAAAAAGAGAATAACAATAGGTACTACACCATGTATTATTATCTTCAAAGTAGTTACTTAGAGTAAAAGACATAAATCAAAAAGATTCTTACAAAAAAAGAAAAACAAACATATAATAACACAAAACTTCCTTTTCATTGAATATGTTCTTACAATTTTTTTTCTTTCTTTAAGTTTTGGATTTTAATTGCTTTTCTTTTTCTAGGACTTTTTGGTGCTTCATTAGGATTTTGTGTGATTGTTCTGTTTTTCTAATGTAGGGATTCATAACTCTAAACTTCCCTCTTATAAATGCTTTCATGTTTCATATGTATTGGTATGTTGTGATACAATGATCATTTTATTATAGGAAATTTTTAATTTCTTCCCTGAATATTTCTTGACCTACTGATTATTTATGCATGTTTTAATGAATTTCCAAGTGTTTTCATAGTTTCTGTAGTTTCCTTTGCTGTTGATTTCTAATTTCATCCCATTATGATCTTATTGTATGAAAGTTGTTGTTTCAATTTATTTTTCATCCATATGAATCATTTATTTATCCACACATGTATATCATTATGCACTTATTTTAAAATCTAGACTTAAGCTATATAAATTACAATCATTTCACCTACATTTTGTATATTTAAAGTCCACAAGTATAAATCTACCAAACCATGGAATATCTTCTTATATAAATACCGTAATTTAACTATACCATTACTGGACATTAGATTATTTTAATTATAAAAAAATTAACCACCTTTTGAGCACCTGCTATATGTGAAGTTTTGCAGGAGGAGCGTTGAGGAAAGAGGAGAATAAAAACTGAAAAATACATAACTGTGCCTCCTAGGAATGCATAGTCCAGTGAAAATGAATCTAATGCTAAAACTTTCAAAGTATTTTTGTGGTATACAGGAAATGTGTTTTTACACAAAATATAAGTCAGATTTAGCATGAATCTATTGCCAGTCAGTCCCAATTTTAGTATACTTGGGCTTCAATATTTTCAAATTTTTGTAGAGCTTGGTATTCTTTGAAAAATAATAAATTAGTTGTAGTTGGGCATAGAATAGCGTTCTTCTCATTTTTAAAGGTTGTTCAACAGAAGCATAAAACAGATGTGAATTCATATTTCTTTAATCATGATTTTGGCCTATGATGTGATCTAGTTTATAGAAGATTGTTGTACTAATCATTTTAATAAAATAAAATAGAACTCAATTTACTAACTTAACCATTGAAAAAAAATCATTGCATCCAAGTAATTAATAAAAAAGCAAACAAAATTACAAGGAAAAGAAAAATTTATGAAACACTATGTGATAACCAGAATTAGAAAACAATGAAATGATTAAAGTATCACAATGTTTCAATCCCAGGTACCAAAAAAGCAAAAACAAATACCACAGTGTAATTTAAATTTATCCAATGAAAACAAACCTTAAGAAAAGTAAAATAGGGCCAGGGATTTAGCTCAGTGGTTCCGCCGCCTGCCTCACAAGCACAAGGTCCCAAGTTCAATCCCTGGTACCAAAAAAAAAAAGTAAAAAAAAAAAAAGTAAAATAAATAGCCCAGTAAATTATTTATATCAGGCTAATTTATAAAGAGCTTTATAATCAACACACAAAAGAAGAAAAATAGGCAAACAAATGGAGTGGAAATTTAGAGAGAAAAAGAGCAAGATGACCACTAAATATCAAAAATACATGAAAAATGCTTGATATGTTTACTTATAATAATAAATAAAATATACTTTAAATTGCTAAAGTATATTTGATGTTAGTGATGATTTGGGGATAGAAGTTTGTCTAGTTACTTAAGGTGGGTGTCATTTATTTTATTGCTTCTTGCTTTACTATGCTTACATTGATTCTATTGATTCAAAGTGATATTTTTCCATATGACATAAATAATGAAATAAATAAATAGAGTTAATATTGAAATATGACATCTCTCCAAGTCCCTGAAAATTCATTTCCATAAACTTACTATTAAACAGTTGGGTTTTATTTTTAATCCAATTTGTCAATCTGTGTCTTTCAATTTCAAAATTAAGACCATTACATTCAGGATTTTATAGAAAGGTATATAATAATTCTGTTCATTTTGTTACTTTCCTAATGTTTGTTTTGTTTTCTAATTCCCTTTATTTTTATTAGTAATGTGTGTGATATACAATAGAAGTTGTGTGTAAGGGGAAGAGGATTAAAAAAAACAAGCTGTATTATTAACATGTACCTACTGGATAACATGGATATAAACTTTATTTATTGCAAACATGTACTGATAAAATATTGTTATCAGGGAAAACATGTGTAACATTCAATTTCATAAAACAAAAATACTCAAAGGGATTAAGCCATCTCAATAAATTTATAGTGAGTCAATTCAATGTCTCACTCAAATGGAGATGTCATTCCAATAAAAATTCATCAATACATTATCTGTGTTATACTGCACTGTAGATCAAATAAACTTTGCAGACATCTATAGAATATTATACCCAACAACTGAAGAGTACAAATTTTTCTCAAGAACTCATGGAGATTTTACAAATATAGATAATATTTTGGCCATAAATCAAGTATTAAGAAATAATAAACACTGTAATAATCTCATGCATCTTATCAAATATCAGTGGAATGAAATGAGAAGTCAACTGCAAGAAAAACCATAGAAAATATACAAACATAAAGAGATGAAACTATGCAAGATTTAAGAAAAACTGGATCATTGAACAAATCAGAATGAAATTTTAAAATAGAGTCAAAGGAAAATGAAATGCATTTATGATTTTTTGCAATATAATGAAGGCAGTCCTAAGAGTGCATATCAAAGCTGTAAGTACATACATCAACAAATAAGGCAGATCTCAAATAAATATTTTAATGATGTATCTCAGTGTCTTAGTAAAACAAAGAAAAGCTAAACCTAAAATTGGTAGATTGAAAAAAAATTCAAAAATAAAATGATTGAAATTAAAAGAACAATACAAAATGTTAAACAGTGTTGGTTCTTTGAAAAGATAAGCAAGTTTGAACAACCCTTAGCCAAACTAGCCAAAATAAAGAGATACACTATCTAAATTATTGAAATTAGAATTGAAAATTGTTTTCACAACAGTTATCACTGAAATTCAGAGAATCATTAGGGACTGCATTCAAATATTAAATTTTAGTTCATTGAAAATCCAGAAAAAAAAATGGATAAATTTTTAGGTCAATAAAAATTGAACAATAGGATATACAAAACTAAATATTAATAGCAAATAATGAGATTGAAGAAGTTATAAAACGTCTATTAACAAAGAAAACTGCAGGGTCAGAAAGATTTACTCTTAAATTTTTTCAGATCATATGTAATGCAATGCTCCTCAAACAATTCCATGAAATTGAAGAAGGAATGCTCTCAAACTGATTCTATGAAGCCAATCTCAAACTCTATCCTATTAGGAGCCATTCTACATAATTTTGGGGGAAAATAATTTTACATTTAAATTATGATTTGGGCTGTCTGAGGCCTCCATGATCACTTGATGCTGTGAAGCTCAAGGACAAGATTACATCAGCTGAAGACATCCTGAGTCTTTAAGAACTGAGTACTAATACAAAAAGAGAGGCTTCTCTCCATGGGTCGGCCAAGCAGCCTGAGGCTCCTGGGCTGTGTTCTGGTTCCTGCCCATGGCACCGGGAGGTCCCAGGAGCGGCTTGGAGCCCTGCCTTCATCTGGTGCTCCGCTTATATGCTCGGGCACCTGCAAGGCCCAATTCCATCCTACTCCCCACCTTCTGGCTCTTCTGCTACCTGGTCCCACACTACAGAGGCACAGGGGATTATACTTCACATAGTTAAATGTGATAGATTAATAACTACCACAAATTGTCATTTTCTAAGCTGCACTTGATGCTATGGTATTGCTGATTGTAACAGTTGGCCTAACATGTTGTGATTGATCTAATCAGTTTTCCTTCCTGGTACAAGGAAAATAAAATAGCCTCAGAGTCATTAGAGCTGCAAAACCTAAACACAAGCCGTATCTGGAAGACACTTCTGAAAAGCAGTCATTCCACAAGGGTTGTAAATACAAACAACAAAGATACCTGCATTAAGCAGTTTTGAAATATCAACCCAGGAATTAAACCAAGGACAGTACCAAAAACCAAAATGAGAAGACATTTAAGCAAGGCACAAACGCAGGCTTCCACACCACAAAAAGGAAATTCTGGGGGAAATGAGGTGGAAAAGTCAGATCATCAACCACCTGCACACCCTGAATTGATAGCACAGGAAGTAACAAAGCAGATACATGAGGCTCTAGAAAAATTCAAAGCAGAAATAATTTCCCAGATAAATACAGAGATGGTGAGAAGAGTGAAAGACATAATTAGAGGCTCTAGAGTAGAAACAGACAAAAAAATAGATGAGATCAGAAACATGCTGGAAGCCAGGAATGCCCAGCATAAGAAAGAAATGGAAACCATGATTGCCCAACATAAGAAAGAAATGGAATCCAT
>NW_004624836.1:1303444-1338156 GCF_000247695.1 Heterocephalus glaber | reverse complement strand
GATTCGGTGTCTTCCACATGACTCAGGACCTCGGTAGAGCGTGCACAGACCTGCCTGTCTGCAGCGGGCTGATTCAGCATCTTCTGCGGGACTCAACATTTTAAAAAATACATTTTAGAGATGAGGGTAGCATCATTAGCTTTTATTTTGTTAATAAATTAAATATTTTAACAACTTTCAAAATTACATTTAATTCAAAAGTTTAGGAGAATCCGAGGAAGGAATCTTTCCCACACAAAATGCTTTTGTGCAAACTCAGACTTTTAAGATATCTTGTTGAAGGGAAATTCCTGAATTATTTCTGTAACAAACATCAGGACATGAATTAACTTCCAAACACATCTGATTATCTTCTTTCCCATGGCAAAGGGACTAGAAATACTTTTTCACAAAATTCTCCAAAAAAAAACTGCAATAAGAATTTTGAGAACTCTGCTTTGCTTCACTCTTATGTGTATAAATAAGGCTGTACCTTCAAGATGGTGCTGTATCTTTATCAGCATTAACACCCTAGTTGGTTCACTTTTAAACAGAAAGCACTTACACATGAGTCCATACTCTGCTTTCCACCTCATGTTCTCTCATAGTCCTTATCAGCACATGCTGCTGCTCTATTGATTCATCCAAAAGCCAGGTCATTCAACCCAGGTTACTGTACACCAGAAACCACTCTTCTGTCTAATCCTTGAAACTCCAAATTCCTAACCAGAACTGATAAGTATATGTGCATGGGAGTCTGAGAAGCTCCCTCCACATCTACCACATCGCATTACACCACATAGCAGAATGAGATAAGCCTAAGCATTTTTAATGGTTATATATGTTCCTTGAAAACTAACTGAAAATGAAATAATTGTAGATATGATTGAATTCCTCATATACTCTTAATCTCATCACATTTATTGCCCCCCAAAATAAGCATTAATTAGAATTTGATGTATTTACTTCCAATTTATGTTTTATATTGTTCTTTCATATATAGGCATTCATGAAGTGTTTAGGTATTATGTTCTCTTAATTTGCATAAAGGTATAATAGACAAATATATTTGTAAGTATTCATGATATACAATATGACATTTTTCTAGTATATACTTGAACTAAATAATGCTCACATTCATTATGGAGAATTTGTACATGTGCATAACATACAATTCTTTTTTAGGGGAGGAGTGCCATTCACCTTCCCTCCTTCCAAGCCTTTATCTCCTCACATTGAAAATTTCTATTTGCAGTTTTTACTTCATTTTCTTACTTTAAGTTTTCTTTCTCTTCTTTCCTTTCACCCTCCCCCATCTCTTGCTTCCCTACCCATTTCACAGAGTTCTTCCTACTTCCTAATACATATCCTTTATTTTGATCCTTAATTATACTTCGGGTTTCTCACAAAAGAGAAGCAATGTAATATTTAAACTTGTGCGTCTGATTTATTTGTCTTAAGATTATGATCTCAAGGTGTATCCATTTACTTAAAAATGCCTCAAGTTTATCCTTATCTATGGCAGAGTAATATTTCATTTTATATAAATACTACATTTTGGTTGAGTTTTTGTGGTCTTCTATGTAGAGGATTATGTAATCTGCAAATAATAATGATTTCACTTTTTCCTTCCTTATCCATATCACTTTTTCTTTCTTTCTTTTTTTATTGCTCTAGCTAATGTTTCAAGAACTATATTGAACATAACTTGTCATTATGGACACCCTTGTTCCTGATTTTAGAGTGAAAGCTTTCCACTTCCCTCCACTTAGTATCATGTTGGCCCTTAGTATGTCATAGATAGCTTTTATCAGATTGAGATAAAGACTTTCTTTTTCTAAAATTTTAGGGTTCTAACATTATGTTAGATTTTGTCAAATGTTTTTTCTAAGTCTATTATTATGATCATGTGGTTTTTGTCTTTGCTTCTCTTCATGGAGTTTATTACATTTATTCATTTTCCTATGTTGAAACATTCTTGGATCCCTGAAATTAATCCTATTTGGTTATAACGTGTGATCTCTGCATGATTTGCTGCATTCTGTTTGCCAGTATCTTATTGAAGATTTTTGCATCTAGGTTCATTAAAGAAATTGACCTATAGTTCTCTTTTTTGTTTCAGTCTTTTTCTGGTTTTGGTAACAGGACAATGCCTGCTTCCAAGAATGACTATGGGAGTGGTGCTTTCCTTGCAATTTCATTAAAGAGATTGAGGAGTACTAGCATTAGATATTCTGTATAGTTCTTGCAGAATTCAGCAGTGAATCTGTTGGGATCTAGACTTTTCTTAGCAGTTTTATTATTACTTCTTTAACTTCATTGACTGATGTTGGATTATTCAGGATATTTCAACATATATATATATATATATATATATATATATATATAATCTTTTTGTTAATTATATTGTCCAGTTGATCCATCACACTGATTAGGGACAGTTGGTTATTGCGTTCTTCCATTGAAATTATATTGGTGCTTATCTAATTTTTCATGTCCATTATTGTTTTATGAAATTGGGTGTGCTGTTATTTGTGTCTTATAACTTCTTCCTGTTGAATTGTTCCTTTAATCAGTGTGTAGTGACCATGTTTGTCCTTCTACTCAGTCTTGCCTTGTAATCAATATTGTCTGCAATTAGAATGGCTATACAACCTTTGGGGTGGTTCCTGTTGCATGAAATATTGTTTTCCACCCTTTGAATTCCAGTATATTAATTTATTTTTGAGTTAAATGTGTTTCAGATATGCAGAATATTGTGGGATCTGGTTTCCTGATTAATTCTGCTAATCTGTTTCTTTTGATTGGTGAATTGATAACATTCATGTTGATGGATATAGCAGACATTTTAACATATCCTTGTTATTATATTATTTTCCTGTTTTTGGCTCCCTTTATTTTCCTTCTATTCAATTATTCATATCACCCGTTGCATTCATTTAATTGGGCTTTTTGTAATTTTTTCTTTATTGACTATTTCTAGGATATGTCTGAGAACTTTTTGGAGTGCTGGTTTGGTGGTTATGCATTTATTTAGGTGCTATTTATCATGGAAATATCTTGTTTCTCCATAAATTTTGAAAGGTAATTTTGTGGGATATATCAAGCTGGTTTGGAAGTTTTTCTCTTTCAGGACTTGAAACACTCTATTCCCAGCTCTCCTTGACCTTGGGGTTTGTATTGAGAAGTCTACTGTGATTTTGATGGGTTTTACTTCACATCTGATTTGTTTATATTCTCTAACAGTGTTCAAGAGTCTGTTGCTGCATTGAATTTCTGGAACTTTGACTATAATATATCTTGACATATTTCTCTTCTGATCATGGCTGCTTGGAGTTATATAGCTCAGTTACCTATCAAATTATTTTTCCATGCTTGAAAAGTTTTCTGCTCTGACTTCTTTAAACAGGTTTTTTATGCCCTTTGTGTAGTCTCCTAATATTTCATTAATTTCAATTAAGATTAGATTACTCTTCTTTGGATCACTTACCAGCTGTTGAATCATTTTTTTCATGCTTGTTTGTGATTTTTAAGGTAACTCTCATTAGCTGATTACAAACAATACATTTGCCTTCTAGTTTTGATATTCTGTCCTCACACTGCTTAATTCTGGAGCTAAATCCCCGGCCCTGTTTCAAACTGTTTAATGGACTCTTGTTCTTTTCTATACTAGGCATTTATACTTTGAATATTTTTCTTTAGCTCCTCTATTTTTTATTGATATCTTCTCTGGAATCACTAATCATTTGTTTTACTGGGATGAGTATTTAATTGACTCTACTTTGAATTGTCCAATTGTCTTATTTTTTAATTAATATTACTGGTACATTTTAGGTATACAATATACAGGCATTCATGATTGGAAATTCACACCTTTACATAACCTCTCTTGGTTCTCATTTTTTCCCCATTTCCCTGCTCTCCTTTTAGCCCCTCCATTCCTCCCTATTTACCCACTTGGTTTCCATTTTTTTTCGTTTTCTCATATTAATTCTATTCCCTACTTTCCTTTCCCCTACCCCTCCCTCTTTCCTTTCCACTTGGCCACTTTACTTTCTATTTCACATTATCTATTATATCTTTTAGTCCTTATTTACACTTTCAGTTTCTCACACAGGAGAAAATATTCAGTATTTCCACATGTGTGTCCTATTTCTTTCACTTAAGGCTATCACCCCAATGTGCATCCGTTTAGCTATAAATATCTACATTTTCTCATTTTTATGACTGAGTAGTACTCCATTGTATAAAAAAAGCACATTTTCTTAAGGCAGTCTCCAGTTAAAGGGCAATTGGGCTGCTTCCCAGGTTTAGCTATTACAAATTGTGCTGCTATGAACATGGGTGGACATATATGACTGTGGTATGATTCTTTTAATTCTTTGGGGAAGATCCCCAGCAGGGGAATAGATGGGTCAAATGGGACTTCCAGTCCTAGTTCTTTGAAGTATCTCCATACTGATTTCCACAGTGGTTGCACCAGTCTACACTCCCACCAGCAGTGAAGCAGGGTTCCTATTTCCTAACAGCCCTACCAGCATTTGCTATTGGTTAATTTCATGATAGCAGTCATTCTTTCTGGGGTGAGGTAGAATCCCAGCATTGTCTTCATTTGCATCTGTCGAAGGACCAGTGATGTTGAGCATTTTTTCATGTGTTTATTTGCTATTTCTGCTTCTTTGTCTGAGAAATGTCTATTTCAGATGCCCATTTTTGGATTGGGTCTTTAAATTTGGAAGGTCTGATTTTTTAAGTTCTTTATAGATTCGAGATAGTAGACCTTTGTCTGAGGGACAGCAGATGAAAATTTTTTTCCCACATTGTAGGTTGTCTCTTCACATTGTTGGTGGTTCCTCTTTTTGTGCAGCTTTTGAGTAAGACGAGATACTACTTATTGATGGTTTGTGCTAGTTCACAGGCAACTGAGGTTTTGTTCATAAAATCTTTTCCTACACCAATGTCTCAAGAGTTCTACCTAACCTCTGCTCCAGCTGGTTCAGCATTTCTGTTTTAATATTTTGATCTTTAATCCATTTCAATTTTAGTTTAGAGAATGGTGAGAGATATAGGTCTACTTTTAATCATTGGCAAGTTGAAATCCAATTTTTCCAGCACCATTTATTAAAAAGGCTATTTTTCCTCCAGTGGGGGTGTTTGGCTTTTTTTTCAAAGAAGAGGTGACTGAGTGTGTTTGGAGATGTTTCTGGATCTTCTAATCTGTTCCACTGGGCTTCAGGTATGTTTCTTTGTCAATACTATGCGGTTTTATTACAATAACTTTGTAGCATAGTTTCAAGTTGGGGGGTTGTTATACCCTCTGCCATGTTTCTATTGCCTAGAATTGCTTTTGCTATTCTAGGTCTCCTCTTGTTCCAATTAAAATTTTGAGTTTTTTTTCTAAAGTTCCATTAAGTTTGATGCTGGAATTTCAACTGGGATTGCATTGAATCTGTTTTGGAAGTATGGCCATTTTTACTATGTTTATTCTTCCTACCCAGGAGCAAGGGATGTTTCTCCATATTCTGATACTGTCTTTAATTGCTCCTTTCAGAGTGCTATAGTTTTCAGAGAAGAGCTCTTTGATTTCTTTGTTAGGTTGATTCCTAGGTATTTCAGTTTTTTGGATGCTGTTGTGAAAAGAATTGTTTGCCATATTTCTCTCTCAGTGAGTCTGTCGTTCGTGTAGAGGAAGGTATTGATTTTTGTGTGTTGCACTTGTATCAAGCTACTTTACTGAATTGTTTATTAAGTCTAGAAGACTTTTGGTGGAGTTCGTGGGGTCTTCTGTATAGAGTATCATGTCATCTCAAATAATGACAATTTGACTTCTTCATTTGCTATCTTTGTTCCTTTTATTTCTTTCTCTTGTCTAATTGCTGTAGCTAATTTCTCCAAAAGTATATTGAGCAGGAGTGGTGAGAGTGGACATCTTTGTCTTGTTCCTAATTTTAGTGTGAAGGATTTCAGTTTTTGACAATTTATTATGATATTGGCAGTTGGTTTTTCATAGATGGCTTTTATCAGATTGAGGTAGAGACTGTCTATTCCAATATTTGTAAGATTTTTATCATAAATGATGTTGGATTTTGTCAAATGCTTTTTCTGCATCTCTTGAGGTGATCATGTGGTTTTTGTCTGTGGCTCTCTATTGATATAGTGTATTACATTAATTGATTTGCGTATGTTGAACCATCTCTGCATTCCTGGGATGAATCCCACTGGTCAGGGTGTATGATCTTCTTGATGATCTTCTGCAATCTACTTGCTAGTATCTTATTAAGGAGTTTTGAATGGATTTTAATTAGTGAGATTGGACTATCATTCTCTTTTTTAGTTGGGTCTTTCTCTGCTTTGGGAATCAAGGTGTTGTTTGCTTCCAGGATTGAATTAAGGAATATTGCTTCCCTTGCAATTTAATTGAATATTTTAAACAATAGTGGCAGTAGTTCCTCTCTAAATGTCTTCTAGAATTAGGCAGTGAAGACCTCAGGACCCAGGCATTTCTTAGATGGTAAGTTTTTAATTACATTTTCAACTTCATTGATTAATATTGGGTTGCTTATAATTTTTAGGTCTTCATTAAACTTTGGTAATTTATACTTATCTAGGAATCTGTCTATTTCTTCTGTGTTTTCCATCTTATTGGCGTATAGGTTCTCAAAGTAGGTATTGATGATCCTCTGGATTTCTGCTGGGCCCATTGTAATTTCACCCTTTTCACTCTTATTGCATGGATTTGGGGCTGTTCTTTCCTTTTTGTTGATAAGTTTGGCTAAGGGTTTGTCAGTTTTGTTTATTCTTTAGAAAAATCAACTCTTTCCTTCACTGATTTTTTTGTGTCATTCTCTTGGTCTCCATTGCATTGATTTCTCCTCTGATCTTTTTAATTTCCTCCCTTGTTTGAGCTTTGAGTTTGTCATGATCTTCTTTTTCTACAAGCTTGAGGTTCAGCATCCGGTTGTTTAATTGGGCTTGCTCTGTTTTTCTAATTTGAGTATTCACTGCTACGAATTTCCTTCATAAGACTGCACTCATTGTGTCCCATAGATTCTGATATGTTTTATTTAATTGTAGGAACTGTATGGTTTCTTCTTTAATTTCCTCTGTGACCCATTGGTTATTCAGAAATGTGTTGTTCAATTTCCATGTGTTTCTGAAATTCCTCTGGTTTCTTTTGATGACAATCTCCAGTTTCATTGCACTATGGTTTGATAATATACAAGGGATAACTTCTGTTCCTTTGCACTTACTTAAACATGTTCTATGAGCGAGTATGTGGTCTATTTTGGAGAATGAACTGTGTGCAGTGGAAAAGAATGTGTATTCTGATTTTGTGGGGTGGAACACTCTGTAAACATGTGTTAAGTTCATTTGTTCAGGAGTTTGATTCTGTTCTAGTATTTTGTTGCTTATTTTTTGTCTATTTGATCTATGTATTTTGACAGTGGGGTATTGAGGTCCCCCACTACTATTGTATTAGTGCTTATTTGATTTTTCATGTCCATTAGTATTTGTTTCATATAGTTGGGCACACTAGTCTTTGGTGCATATATGTTTATGATTGCCATCTGTTCCTCTTGGATTTTTCCCTTTACAAGGATGTACTGTCTTTCTTTTCCTCTCTTAATCCTTGTTGGTTTGAAATTCAATTCATCTGCAAAGTGGATAGCTACTCCTGCTTTTTCAGGGGGTTCCTGTCACATGGAGGATTGTTTTCCAACCTTTACCTTTCAGTCTATGAGGTTTTTTTTAATTAAGTGTGTTTCTTGTATGCAGCATGTTGTTGGATATTGCTTCTTGACACATTCTGCCAGTCTATTTCTTTTGATTTGTGAACTGAGACCATTATCATTGATGGTTATAACTGATATGTATTGAGTTACCATTGTCATGACTTTTTCTTTTTATTGAATTCTACCCCTTTGTGTTTAATTTCTTGTCATGGCTGATGGATTCATTCTGCCTGGCTTCCTGGGGTTGTGATCCTCATTGTCTTTCCTAGGATACTGTAAAATTTTTGGAGTGCTGGTTTGGTTTTCATGAAGTTCCTAACGTGCTCTTTGTCATGAAAACCTCTTATTTCTCCATCCATTTTGAAAGATAATTTTGCAGGGTACATCAATCTGGGTTGGAGGCTTTTTTTCCTTTAGGAATTCAAATATGTCACTCCAAGCTCTTCTTGCCTTGAAGGTTTGTGCTGAGAAGTCTGTTGTGATTCTGATGGGCTTTCATTTGTGTGTGATTTGTTTCTTTTCTCTAACTGGTTGTAGAATTTTGTTCTTCTCTTGGGTTTCTGGAATGTTAACTATTATATGCCTATGTGTAGATTTTTTTTTGATCAAGGCTAGTTGAGTTCTATATGTCTCACTTATCTGTATGTCAAGTTCTTTTCCTCTGCTTGGGAACTTTTTTGCCATCACTTCTGTGAACAGTTTTTTAATGACATCTGCACTCTCTCCTTTTTCTTTATTGACTCCAATCAGTCTTATGTTGTTCTTCTTTGCATTGTCTAGCAGCTGCTGGATTGATTTCTCATGGTCCCTTACTAATTTAAAGAAATTTTTCTTTTCCTGGTTACTAATTGCAGTCTTAACTTCTATATCTGAAATTCTGTCCTCTCATTGGCTCATTCTGCTGCATAATCTTTCAGTGGAGTTTTTAATCTCCTGGAAATCTGTTTACATCTGTTTTATGGATTCCATTTGTTTCCTATGTTGTTATTCCATCATGTTCTTCAGCTCCTCTATTTGTTTTATCTGTGTCCTCTCTAGATTTATTATTCATGTCTTGCACTATGGGCCACATCTCTGCTGTTATCTGAGGAATTATTTCTGATTTCATTTTTTCCAGATCCTCTTTCATTGGCAGTTCAGGGAGTCCAGGTTGTTGAGTACGATTGTTCCATCTCTTTCCCTTTGGGGTTGTTTATGTGATTTCGAAGTCTGGTTTTGAGACTTGTTTATGTGTCTTCCCATTTCAGTGGTCTAATGGGAGGGATGTATGCTGCTTATGCCTGTGTAGCTCACCTTCTTGGCCCTGGGTGAGGTGGCACAGTGGCTCTGAAGATTTCTCTCCTCTGTGCTGCAGATAGCTCTTCTCCTCCATGCTCGGAGTGGTAGTAAGTTGGCCTGGAAGGTTCAACAGCTCTCTGCTGTGGACAGCTCTGCTCCTCAGTACTGGAGGCCCTGGTATGGTGGCCCAGAAGTTTCACAGAACTTAGGGTGCAATAACCACCACATGAGTTTCTCCTGCCACATTGAGAGGATCCTCACTGAAGAGAAATAGAACTGTTCCTCAGCAGAAAAAAAGTTTGCACTGAAGTAAAGGATATCAATTTAAGAGATTTCAGTCCAAGATTTCAGTCCAAACTTGTTCATCTCATGGTAGCCAGGAAGCAAAATCCAATTGTCTTATTGATCTCTTTTGTTACTTCCAGTGTGTCTCTTGATTTCTTCTACCTCAATACCCCCTTGATTTGCTTTGAGCTAGTTGGGAGCTTTGTGGAGGGCATTTTCCTTCTACTTTTTTTCTCATTTTCTACTTTTTTGTTGGTTTATTATGCACAGGCTTCCAGACTGCTTGTCTTGGGTAACTTTAGTACTAGTTTCAAAACCTTTCTAGGTAGTGTCTCCTTTTCAGAGATGTCCTCTAGACATAGTTAGCCAGGGTCTGGCTCAGAAACTAAATATCTGTGTTTATTAGGGAGGGAAGATTGCAGCCTATTTGGACATGGGCTGCCATATTGTTTATGACCCCCAGGCAATCTAGATATTGACTTGCAGAGTAAACTAGTTGATAGCATCGACTATGTCACTTTGACTAAAGTAGTAAAATCATCCACAACAATATCATCAAATGCAAACTGGATAATGAAAAACCGTAAGAACTATCACTGCCCCACCTTCAACCACAGAAAAATGCTCTATAGTTATAGTGCAAACTGCAAGACAAAGCAGATATTGATATACAGTAAATATCTACTCCATAGAGCAATTTTGATCTCCATTCACAATAGAAGAGTCTTCAACTTTAGTATGATATAGTTCATTACTGCAGATTCATATGTTAAAAGTTATAATATTGAGGATAAGGGAGTGCAAAAATAGATTATGAAAAGAGGGAAGATTGAAGTAAGTTTAAAATAAAAGTTCCTCTTAAGGAGTAAAAGAAAACTAGTAATATTAAATAGAAGTAACACAAAAAAGTGGTAAAAGACTAAATGATAAGGAATAGAGATTAAAGTGGGGGGAAATTTTTTAAAATACTAAGGAAACAAGTTGAAAGAGATAGCAAGAAAAGAAGAGGGGGGACCTATTCAAACAAATAAGGTAATATTTTTAGAGGAAGAAGAAAATGGATGATTTAACTCCAACTTCCATCACAAAATAAAATGTAAGAAAAATACCCACAGAGGAGAAACAATGAATCAAAAGAAGGGAAAAAGAAAAGAAAAAATTTCCTACATATTTTCAGAGACGTGTTTTTCTTCCAGAGCCTCCAGTTTTTAATCCGAATCACTTCTTCTCTATTCCACTTTATACCCTATGGGTTTGTGTGGTGATTTCTCTGTTCCTGTAGGCCCCTGTCTACAAACCCCTGCTCACAACAATTGTCCAAGCTGAGACATAGTCCCAAGAACAGTAAATCATGTTGGATTCTGGTTGAATACTCCAGTGAGCTGGAGGCACCTGGTGTGGATTCTGGCTGGTTTGGGACCAATGCTGGGTACTGAATATATATTCAGGAATCTGTAAGACCAGCTTAAAACACCAGATATATGCTTATTCTGGCCTGGGAACCCAGTGGAGATTCAGATGTGTCTGGGACTGATGTGCAGAGATTCTGGTAGGATCAAGGGGGGCACAATATGCTCGGTGAAGTCTCACTTGATTCCTGGGCACAAGGCAACTCTGGAGGAACTTTAAGCAGTGTTGAGAGCTAGGCAAATGACTGGCCTAATGTACCTTGTGTAGCCTGTCACTGGGACTGGTGAAGTGCATGGTCGAGACTCCAATATGTGTAGGATGGGGGAAGGGTGCATAGCAGTGATTGTGAGCTCTGGCAAGCCCAGTGTACCAGATAGTGTCTCATGGGGGATTGAGGTTCCCCATGGAGACCCAGGCTGCCAAGGATTGGTGCTGGATGTCAGAAGGAGTCCTTGGTGGGTATAGGCATGGGGGGGACAGTGAGTGCTGGGTGGGACTCAAGCAGTCTCAGAGAGCCAGGCAAATATTCACACAGGACAAAGGTTAACTTTGTGTGCTACTTGGAAGGTTTACTTGGTGTAAGACCAAACCAAGGTTTCCAGCAGTTCTTGGGTATACCTGAGGCCCAATATTGATTACTTCAGGCATAAGCTGCTGGATGGACTTGGCAGTTGCCATTCACTTGTTTATTCTCTCACTGCCTTAGGTCAGGTGGGTGGGGAAGGAGCTACACTTGCCCTTGTTGTGTGCTTAAGAAGGTGTTTCATAACTGCAGCTTCCTCAGTGTTTGGAAAGAAGGTGATAGAGTAATGGGGCCCATAAACCTAAGTCCATCCTAGGAGGCTAGACTCTGCCATAATTCTTGATTGCCTCTGCCTATTTGGGAAGCTCTCAAAATGGCTGTTCCTGGGGTGTGTGTGTATGGGGACCCTGTGGACCAGCCCTGGAGGACCACTTGCCTTCTTCTTTTAACTCCTACTGAGATGTTTTAATTTATCTTTAATTGATTTTCTATATCAGGGTGTGTCCCACCAGTGCTTCCAGTTACATGTGCTTACAGTTCATCTTTTCTTAACCTCTCCAGTATGACTCTTCCTCTACTTACTCATGCTGAATCCATCTAAAATGGCAAGCCTAATTGAAAATTTTTCCATTTTGACTGGATCAGCAAAACTCCACTCGCATAATCATCCATATCTAAAAACAAACACTTCTGGAGGAACCATAGCAGGAAAACACCTTCCTGCCCACAGAAAATAGAAAATGTGACCATATTGTCCAGTGCTTACCTCCAGCTGGCTGCAAGTTCCCTTGGTCTGAATAAAGTAAATATTTTAAACTATGATTACTAAGTAGTAGCCTCATGATTTTAAGCATATTTCATTTGTTTGGTTTCATTTTTAAATGTTATTTTGAAATAAATATAGACATAATGTGTCAATCTGCTTTCTTTCATTGTGAAAAAGCACCTGAGAATACAACTTGAAGAAGAGTTTTCTTAGGGTTCTCATTTTCTGACATTTCAGTTCATGGTCAGTTTGTTCTTTGCTTTTGGACCCATGGTGAGACAAAATATCATCAAGACCAAAAGATATGGTAGAAGATAGCTGCTTAAAAAATGCCAACCAAGACGTTGAGAAAAAAAATGATCCAGAGAGGAAGATAATAGGGATCAGATATAGTCCCCAAAGCTACAATCCCATGATCCACTATCTTTAAATGGATACTACCTCTTGTTACCCCATTCAAATATGACTAATCCATTGATGAATTAGTACCCTTATGATCAAATCTTTTTTAAAAAATCCATCAGCTTGCCTTTTGGGGACCATATAGTTCCTTAGACACAAACTATATCACATAATAAGTTTCCTAAACAGGTACACACATGCTGTGAATGAGACATTTTATGATGCTGTAACATGATTTCATATAGTGGATCGCTTAACTGACAGACCTTCATTTCTTACTTTGATGTTGCTTGGGAAATCAAAGGTCAATAGACTCAGTTTGTAATTAGTACCTATGTTAGTTACTTTTCTCTTGTTGTGGAGACAAAATACCCAACACCAGAAGTTGGAGGGGAAGAGATTTATTTAGCTTACAGTTTGTAGAGGTTTCAGTCCATTACCAGCTGGCTCCAAGGCAGGGATGGCAAACAGGCATTGGCAGAGGAGAAACAACATGGAGCACACAAGGAAGCAAAGGCAACAATGGAGCATTGCCAGTGTCTTCCTGCCCCTTTTGTCTTATTCAAACTACTTAGGGTGGGAAGCACTCACACCCTTAATCCTAGTGCCCTAGAGTATCATGAATCAATTCCAGCTTCACACACTCTAGATCAAGCCTATGCCCATGTGAGGCTTTGGGGGGACATCCAGACCCAAACCATAACAGTGCCTTCTTCCTGGCCTGTAGATAGCCACCTTCTTCCTGTATTTTCGTATGATAAATGAAAACACTAATTCCATTTTAGGATTCTCACTATCATGAATTCATCTAAATCTAATTGCTCAGATTCCACTTCCAAATGCATCATTTTGAAATTGGAAGAACACATTTAGTTCATATAAATCTGCATAGTACATATCCTGCACTCAATTCCCCTTAATAGTAATATTTTGCATAATGATACTGTTTTAAAACCAGAAAACTGACATTGGAAACAATTCACCAACCTTATTTATATTTCATAAATTTTGTTTCCATTTGTGTGTACTTGATCAGTTCTATATTTATGCTGTCATAATCAATATATTAACCATGGCATGAAGGTAAGGATCATTTTTCTTATTCTTTTGTCAACACAGTCACCAACTCATCTTTTACACTGTGTAATTATGAATATTTTCTCTACCTCTAAAACTTTGTTATATTGAAAAAGATTTATAAATTTTTATGTGATATTTCAACATGAGCATTTTTCACACAGTAAAATTCCTTTGAGGTTTATCCAGGTTATTGTATATATTAATAATTTGTTTATTTCTATTGTAAAAAGCAGATGTTTGATTTTGTTTAACCATTCACCTATTGAAGTATATTTTGTAGATTCATTTTGGTGCTACTACAAATACAAACACTATGAATATTTCTGTAAAGTGTTTATATGAATACAGATTTCCATGTGCTTGGATTAAGTGACTGATTTTAATTGTTGAATCATATGGCATTAAATATTTTTCATTTTTATTTTTTTATAAAAAATTTTATTACTGAAGTATATTTTTGCTGAGTATAGAATTTATAATTAATATTTTTCTTCTTTCCATATTTGAAAACTTTTGGGCCATAGTTTTCATCCTTTCAGAGGGAAAATTTACTGATGTATTATTTCTCTCTACCTGCTTTCAAGATGTGTCATATTTGTTTTTCAGAACTTTAAGTCTGTGGTACTGACAGACTTTTTGTGTTATCAGCTTTGAAATGTCCTGATTTTTACTTCTGATTGCTTATTATCTTTGCCAAATTAGAGAAAATTTTAACCATGATTTGTTTCAATACTCTTCTCATTCACACACTTTTTTTGTAATTCTGAAGATAAGACACTTATTTTACTGTATTCTTAAAAGTATGCTTGACTCAGCTTTTTTCTATTTTCTCTTTATTGTTCACATTAGATAAATTTGTTAATCTTTCTGCATCTGAACCAATTCTATCCTCTGTTACTTCACTTGTTAGTCCTATACAGTGATTATTTCAATTCAGTTGCCTTATATTTTCTTTTTTTAAAAAATTAACTTTATTTGCACATTTTAGGTATACATTATGATCACATTCATCATTGGGAATTTGTAACTGTACATAATACATCTTAGTTCTTTTTTTCCCCATTTCCCTTCCATCCCTTTCACCTCTCCACCCCTCCCTAATTACAAAAGGTTTGTTTCCATTTTTTCCTACTTTTCTCATATTTGTATCTTTACCTTCATTCCTTTCCCCCACACCCCATTACTTTTCCTTCCTCTTTCAACCTTTGCTTCCTATTTCACCCTATTAAACATTTTGGTCTGCATTTACACTTTCAGTTTCTCACACCAGAGAGACAATTCAGTATTTACATATGCGTGTCCTATTTATTTCATGTAAGTGTATGATCTAGATATGCATCCATTTAGCTATAAATGACTCTTACTTATTATTCTCTATGGCTGAGTAGTACTTCATTTTATAAAAAAACTGCATCTTCTTTACCCAGTCACCAACTGCCAGGCATTTGGGCTGCTTCCAAGTTTAAGCTATTACAAACTGTGCTGCTATGAACATGGGTGCACATATATCTCTGTGGTATGAGCCTTTTAATTCTTTTGGGAAGATACCCAGTAAGGAAATAGCTGGGTCAAATAGGACCTCTAATACTAGTTCTTTGAGGTATCTTCATGCTGATTTCCACAGTGGTTGCACCAGTCTACACTCCCACCAACAGTGAGGAAGGGTTCATTTTTCCCCACAGCCCCAGCAGCAATTGTTACTGGTTGATTTCTTGATAACAGCCATTCTTTCTGGAGTGGGGTGGAATCTTAGCGTTGTTTTTATTTGCATCTCTTGAAAGACCAGTGATGTTGATCATTTTTTCATATGTTCATTTGTTGTTTCTATTTCTTCATTTGAGAAATATTTGTTCATTTCAGATGCCCATTTTTGAATTGGGTCTTTAAATTTGGAAGGTCTGACTATTTTAAGTTCTTTATACCTTCTATATACTAGGCCTTTGTATTAAGAATAGCTGTTAAATTTTTTCCCACATTGTGGCTTGACTCTTCAGACTATTGGTGGATTCTCTTACTGTGCAGAAGATTTTTAATAAGATGAGATCCCACTTCTTGATTATTTGTGCTAGTTCTTGTGAAAATGAGGTTTTATTCATGAAGTCTTTTCCTATGCCAATGTTTTCAATGATTCTACCTATTTTCTAGCAGATTTAGTGTTTCTGTTTTAATATTTATATCTTTGGTCCATTTCAATTTTAGTTTAGTGCATGGTGAGAGACATGGGTCTATTTTAATCTTTGGCAAGTTGAAAACCATTTCTTCCAGCACCATTTAGGAAACAAGCTATCTTTGCTCCAGTGAGGGTGTTTGGCTCCTTTGTCAAAGATGAGGTGGCTGAGTATGTCTGGAATTGTTTTCGCATCTTCTACTCTGGTCCATTAATCCTAGGGTCTGTTTCATTGCCAGTACCATGCTGTTTTTATCACAGTAGATTTGTAGTATAGTTTCAAGTTGGGGATTGTGATATCTCCTACCTTGTCTTTGTTGCCTAGAATTACTTTTGCTATTCTAGGTCTCTTCTTGTTCCAAATAAACGTTTGGATTGTTTTCTTAAGGCCTGTGAAATATATGCTGTTGGAATTTCAATCAGGATTCCATTGAATCCATATAGCAGTTTTGAAAGTTTGGCCATTTTCACTATATTTCTTCTTCCTACCCAGGAACAAGAGATGTTTTTTCATTTTCTGATAGCCTCTTCAATTTCTTTTTTCAGAGTGCTCTAGTTTTCAAATTAGAAGTCTTTTATTTCCTTTGTTGGATTGATTCCAAGATATGTCACTTTTTTGATGTTAATTGTGGAAGGAATTGTTTCTCCAATTTTTCTCTCATTAAGTCTGTTATTTGCATACAAGGAGGTTATTGATTTTTGAGTGTGGACCTTGTACTCAGCTACTCTACTAAATTTGGTTATTAAGTCTAGAAGACTTTTGGTGGAGTTTTTGAGATCTATTATATAGAGTATCATGTCATCTGCAAATAATGCCAGTTTAACTTCTTCCTTTCCTATCTTTATTCCTTTTATTTCTTTCTCTTGTCTAATTTCTGTGGCTAATGTTTCCAGAACTATACTGAACAGGAGTTGTGATGGGGGTATTCTTGTCTTGTTCCTGCTTTTAGCATGAAAGATTTCAGTTTTTGACCATTTAGTATGATGCTTGCTCTTGTTTTTGCCATAGATGACTTTTATCAGGTTGAGGTAAAGACCACCTATTCCAGTTTTCTGTAACGTTTTTATCATGAATTGGTGTTGGATTTTGTCAAAAGCTTTTTTCTGTATCTATCGAGATGATTATATGGTTTTGTCCTTGACTCTGTTAATGTAGTGTATTACATTTATTGATTTACATATGTTGAAGCATCCTTGCATTCCTGGGATGAATCCAACTTGATCAGGGTATATGATCTTCTTGATGATGTTTTGCATTCTGCTTGACAGTATCTTATTGAAGAGTTTTGCATCTATGTTCATTAGTGAGAATGGCCTTTCATTCTCTTTTTTAGTTGGGTCTTTCTCGGGTTTGGAAACAAGATAATGGTTGCTTGTAGGAATGTATTTGGGAGTATTGCTTCCCTTTCAATTTCACTGAAGATTTTAAACAGTAATGGCAATAGTTCTTCTCTAACTGTCTTGTAGAATTCAGCAGTGAAGCTATCAGGAATGGGCTTTTCTTCATTGGTAAATTTTTAGTTATATTTTCAATTTTGATGATTGATATTGGGTTGTTCAGAATTTTCAGGTCTTCATTCAAATTTGTTTGGATCTTTCTCTGGTTTCAGAATAGAGGCAATGGTTGCTTCTAGGAAGGAATTTGGGAGTATTACTTTCCTTTCAATTTCAATTAAAGAGTTTGAGCATTAATGGCATTAGCTCTTCTCTAAATTTCTTGTATAATTCAGCAGTGAGCCCATCTGGACCTTGGCTTTTCTTTGTTGGCAAGTTTTTAATTAAGTGTTCAGTTTCACTGATTAATATTGGGTTGTTTAGAATTTTTATATCTTCTTGCTTCAACTTTGGTAATTCATATGGATCTAGGTATTTGTCTTTTTTTTTTCTCTGTTTTCCATCTTGTTGGAGTACAGGTTCTCAAAGTAGGCATTGAAGATCCTCTGGATTTCTGCTGGATCTGCTGTAATTTCACCCTTTTCATTCCTAATTGCATGGATTTGCACATTTTCTTTCCTTTTTTAGATAATTTGCCAATTATATTTATTCTTTTGAAGAACCAACTCTTCAATTCACTGATTTTCTGTATCACTCTCTTAGTTTTCCTTGCATTATTTTCTTCTCTGATCTGTATAATTTTCTCTCCTATACAAGCTTTGGGTTTGTTTTGTTCTTCCTTTTCTAGAAGCCTAAGGTTCCACATTAGACTGTTTATTTGAGCTCACTTTGTTTTCCTAATATGGCTATTCACTGCTATTAATTTCCTTTGTATGACTGCTTTCATTGTGTCCCATCAATTTTGGTATGTTGTATTGCCATTGTCATTTAATTGTGGAAACTATCTAATTTCTTCTTTAATGTCCTCTGTGACCCATTGGTTTTTCAGGAGGGTGTTATTCAATTTCCATGTGTTTGTGAATTTCTCATGATTGCTTTTGCTATTGATCTCAAATTTCATTGTACTATGATCTGATAGTGTACATGGGGATAATTTCAATTCCTTTGCATTTACTTATGCATGTTCCATGAGCTAGCACACAGTCTATTTTGGAGAATGACCCATTTCCAACTGAGAACAATGTGTATTATGATTTTTTTGGGGGGGGTCGATCTCTCTGTAGACAGCACTTAAGCTCATTTGTTCAGGAATTTGGTTCAGCTCTAGCATTTTGTTGTTGATTTTTTGTCTACTTCATCAGTCTATTTGTGACAGTGGGGTATTGAGGTCCCCAATTACCACTGTATCAGTGCTTTTTTGATTACTCATGCCCATTAGTACTTGTTTTATATAGTTGGGTGCATTATATTTTTGGCACACATATATTTAGGATTGTCATTTCTTCTTCTTGGATCATTTCATTTACAAGGATGTAGTGACTTTCTTTGTCTCTGTAAGTCTTGATTTGAGATCCACATTGTCTGCAAATAGGATAGCTACCCCTGTTTTATTTTGGGTTCATGTCACATGGAGTACTGTTTTTCATCCTTTGACTTTTAATCTATGAATTTCTTTTTGAATTAATTTTGTTTCTTCTGTGCAGCATATTGATGGATCTTGCTTCTTGATTCATTTTGTCTGTCTCTGTTTTTGATTGGTGAATTGAGAGCATTAACATTAATGGTATAAATGATATGTATCGATTTATCCTTGTCATGACTTTTTCTTTTTGTTAGATTCTTCCTCTTTGCATTTAATTTCTTGTCATGCCTTGATGGAGTTATGACACTCATTGTCTTTTACTAAGATATTTTAAAAAAAATTTTGGAGTGTTGGTATGAAATCATGAAATTCTTAAGTTATTCTTCATAGTGAAAGTTTTTTATTTCTCCATCAATTTTAAAGATAGTTTTGCAGGATACATCAATCTCAGTTGAAGATTGTTTTCTTTTAGAGTTTGAAATACTTCACTCCAGGTTCTCCTTGACTCAAAGGTTTGTGTTGAGAAGTCTGGTGTGAGTCTGATGGGCTTTTCTTTGTATATGATTTCTTTCTTTTCTCTAACTGCTTTGAATATTTTGTTTTTGTGTTGGTTTTCTGGAATTAGACTATTATATGAATAGGTGCATATTTTTAAATTTTTTTATCATGGCTAGTTGCAGTCCTATATGGCTCATTTATCTTTATGTCAAATACTTTTTCCCTGTTTGGGAAGTTTTCTGTGATTACTTCTGTATAATGTTTATGGCTTTTGGGCTGTCTCCTACTCCTTCAATGACTCAAATCAATCTTATTATTTTTGCATCATCTAGTAGCTCTTTGATAATTTCTCATGATCCCTTGATATTTTTCAGAAATCTTTGTTTTTTGTACATTAACCACTATCCTATATTTTATATCTGACATTCTGTCATCAAATTCACTTATTCTGCAGCAGAAATTTTAAATGGAATTTTTAATGTCTTGGATATCTGACTGGATGTTTTTTCTGCTTTCCAATTCTTTCCTATGCTGGGTATTCATTGTTTTTGTAATTTTCCTCGGTTTCTCTGTTTTTGTTTTTGTTTTTATTTTTGTCTCTGTATCCTCTAGAGTTGCTAATCATGTCTTTCTATTTTTTTGTTTAAATTCTTTCATTGGTATATTTTAGGTATAAAATAACTTTATATTTGTCATTCGGTGCTTGTATCTGTACGTGATGTATCTTGGTTCTTATTTTTTCCCCATTTGCTGTGCTTCCTTCACCCCCTCCACCCTTCCCTATTTACAAAGACTTTGTTTCTATTTTTTCCTTTTCTCATATTTTATCCTTTCCCTTCTTATATCCCCCCTTCCCCTCCTAATTTCACTACCCCTTTGGACCATATCTTCCTATTTCAAATTATCAATCATTTGTATTAATCATTTTAATCCTTATTTACACTTTCAAATTCTCACACTATTGAAACGACGTGGAACTTACACATGTGTGTCCTATTTATTTCACTTAAGAGTATGGCCTCAATATGCACCCATTTAGCTATAAATGGCTCTAATTTGTCATTAATTATTGCTGAGTAGTACTCCATTTTATTAAAAAACCACATCTTCTTTATCCAGTTTCCAGTTGATGGGCACTTGGGGTATTTCCAAGCTTTAGCAATTACAAAATATGCCACTAGAAACATGGGTGCACATATATCTCTGTGGTATGTTTCTTTTAATTCTTTGGGGAAGATATCCAGGAGGGGAATAGCTGAGTCAAATGGGACTTTCACTCCTAGTTCTTTGAGGTATCTCCATTCTGATTTCCACAGTGGATGCACCAGTGTGCACTCCCACTGACAATGGAGAAGGGTTCCGTTCTCCCAACACACCTGCCAGCATTTGTTATTGGTTGATTTGTTGATAGCAGCCATTCTTTCTGGGTTGAGGTGGAATCACAGTGTTGTTTTGATCTGGCTCTCTGGAATGAGCAGTGATGTTGAACATTTTTCACGTGTTTATTTGCTGCTTTTAATTCTTTCTCTGAGAAATGTCTGTTCATTTCAGGTGCCCATTTTTGAATTGCATCTTTGAATTTGGAGGGGGTCTGATTTTTTCACTTCTTTATATATTCTAGATAGTAGTCCTTTGCCAGAGGTACAGCTGCTAAAATTTTTTTCTCACACTGTGGGTTGTCTCTTAGCTCTGTTGGTGGTTTCTCTTGCAGAGCAGAAGCTTTTTAATAAGATGAGATCCCAGTTGTTGATTCTTTGTGCCAGTTCCCATGCTCCTGAGGTTTTGTTCATAAAGTCTTTTCCTATGCCAATGTCTTGAAGAGTTCTACCTAACTTATCTTCCAGCAAGTTTATTGTTTCTGTCTTAATATTTAGATCTTTAATCCACTTTGATCTTAGTTTAATGCAAGCTGATAGATATGGGTCTAGTTTTAAGCTTTGGCAGGTTGAAATCTAGTTTTTCCAACACCATTTATTAAATAGGCTATCTTTACTCCAATGAGGGTGGTTGGCTCCTTTGTCAAAGATGAGGTAGCTGAGTTTGTGTGGAGTGTTTTCTGCATCTTCTAATCCATTCCACTGATCCTCAGGTCAGTTTCATTGCCAGTATAATGCTGTTTTTTATCACAGTAGCTTTGTAATATAGTTTCAAGGGATTGTGATACTCCCGGCCAGGTCTCTGTTTCCTGGAACTGCTTATGCTATTCTAGGTGTCTTCTGGTTCAAAATGAATTTTTGAATTGTTTTCTCTACTTCTGTGAAATATATTTTTGGAATTTCAATCGGGATTGCATTAAATCTATATAGCAGATTTGGAAGTATGGCCATTTTCACTATGTTGGTTCTTCCTACCCAGGAGCAAGAGATGTCTTTCAAATTTCTTATATTCCCTTCAATCTCTTTTTTCAGAGTGCTGTAGTTTTCAGTGTAGAGGTCTTTTGTTTCCTTTGTTAGATTGATTTCTAGATATTTCTTTTTTGGGGGGTGGTATTGTGAAAGAAATTGTTTCACTAATTTCTCTCTCAGTGTTTCCTTATTTGTGTATAAGAAGGCTATAGTTTTTTGAGTGTTGACCTTGTATCCAGTTACTCAACTGAATCTGTCAATTATGTCTAGAGGCCTTTTGGTGAAATTTTTTGGATCTACTATATACAGTATAATATTGTTGGCAAATAATTACAGTTTAACTTCTTTTTCTATCTTTATTCCTTTTGTCTAATTGCTGTGGCTAATGTTTCCAGAATTATGTTGAACAGGAGAGGTGATAGTGGACATCCTTGTCTTGTTCCTGAATTTAGTGTGAAAGTTTTCACTTTTTGACCATTTAGTATGATGTTGGGCATTTGTTTTTCATTGATAGCCTAAATCAGGTTGAGATAAAGACCTTCTATTCCAATTTCCTGTAGGGTATTTATCATGAATGGGTGTTGGATTTTGTCAAATGCCTTTTCTGCATCTATTGAGATGATCATATGTTTTTTGTCCTTGGCTCTGTTAATATATGTATTACATTTATTGATATATGTACATTGAACCATCCTTGCATCCCTGGGAAAAATCAGACTTGGTCAGGGTGTGTGATCTTGATGACCCTCTGTATTCTTCTTGCCAGTATCTTGTTGAGGATTTTTGCATCTATGTTCATTAATGAGATTAGCCTATAGCTCTCTTTTTTGGTTGGGTCTTTCCCTGGTATTGGAAACAAAGTAACACTTGCTTCCAGGAATGAATATGAAAGTATTGCTTCCCTTTCAATTTCCTTGATGAGTTTAAAGAGTAATGGTGATAGTTGTTCTTTAAATATCTTGTAGAATTCAGCTGTGAAGCCATCAGGACTTGGGATTTTCTTTGTTGGTAAATTTTTTATTACATTTTCAATTTCACTCATTGTAATTGGGATGTTTAGAATTTTTATATCTTCTTCATTTAACTTTGGCATTTCTTATGTATCTAGGAATCTGTCCATTTCTTCCATATTTTCCATTTTATTAGAAAAAAGGTTCTCAAAGTAGGTAGTGATGATACTCTGATTTCTGCAGGATCTTTTCTGACTTCACTTTTTTCATTCTTGTTTCAATGGATTTGAGCCTTTTCTTTCCCTTTTTGGTATGGTTGGCTAAAGGTTTATCAATTTAATTTATTCTTTTGAAAAAGCAAATTCATTCATTAATTTTTGTATCATTCTCTTAGTCTCCATTGTATTGATTTCTGCTCTGATATTTATAATTTCCTCTCTTCTATAAGCTTTGGATTTATTATGTTCTTCTTTTTTCTAAGAGCTTAAGGTTCTGCATTGGGTTGTTTATTTGAATTGTCTGTTTTCCTAATATGGGCATTCACTGCTATGAATTTCCCTTGTAAGAAGGCTTTTATTATATCCCATAGATTCCTATATGGTGTACTGGGATTATCATTTACTTGTAGAAACTGTCTAATTTCTTCTTTCTTCTTTCATTTCCTCAGGACCCATCAGTTGTTCATGAGGGTGTTCTTCAAATTCCAAGTGTTTGTTTTGGTTTTGCAGTTTCTTATGCTATTGATCTCCAATTTTATTTCACTATGGTCTGATAATATACATGGGGTAACTTCAATTATTTTACATTTACTTAGCCATGTCCTATCAGCTAGGATGTGTTCTACTTTGGAGAATGACCTGTATGCAGCTGAAAAGAATGTGTATTTTGATTTTGTGGGGTGGAACACTCTGTAAACATCTATTAAGTCCATTTGTTCAATAGCTTGGTTCAGTGGTAGAATTTATTGTTAATTTTTTGTCTAGATGATCTGTCTATTTGTTATATTGGGGTATTGCAGCCCCCCACTACAAGTGAATTAGTGCTTATGTGGTTTATCATGTCCATTAATATTTGTTTTGTATAGTTGGTGCATTTGTATTTGATGCATATATATTTATGATTGTCATGCCTTCCTCTTGGATTTTTCCCTTCACAAGGATGTAATGAACATCTTTGTCACTCTTAATTAGTTTTGGTTTGAAATCTACTTTGGCTGCAAATAAGATTGCTACCCCTGCTATTTTCTGGGTTCCTGTTGCATGAAGAAATGTTTTCCATCCTTTTACTTTCAGTCTATGAATTTCTTTTTGAGTTAGGTGTGTTTCTTACATACAGCATATTGTTGAATTTTGCTTCTTAATCCATTCTGCCAGTCTATTTCTTTTGATTGGTGAATTGAGGCCATTAACACTGATGGTTAAAATTGATAAATATTGACACAGCCTTGTCATGATGTTTTACTGTTGTTGGCTCTTTTATTTTTTACTTTTCCCCCTTTCCCTTTAGTTTCTTGCCTTCCCTGCCAGCTTCTCTCTGTTGGGCCTCATGGAGTTGTGACCTTCATTGTCTTTTTCTAGGATATTGTTTAGAATTGTATGGAGTGCTGATTTGGTGTTCATGAAATTTCTCATGTGTTCTTTGTCGTGGAAGTATCTAATTTCCCCATCAATTTTGAAAGATAATTTTGCAGGATACAACAGTCTAGGTTGGAAGTTATTCTCTTTTAGTGCTTGAAATACTTCACTCCTGGATCTCCTTGACTTGAGAGTTTGTGTTGAGACATCTACTGTGATTCTGATGTGCTTTCCTTTGTAGGTGATTTGTTTCTTTTCTCTAACTGCTTGCGGGATTTTGTTCCTCTGTTGTGTTTCTGGGATCTGGACTATTATATGTCTAGGTGTAGCTTTTTTTACTGTGGCTAGTTGGAACTTTATATGCCTCACTTATCTGTATGTCTGCTTATCTACATCTGTCTGGGAAGTTTTCTGTTATTACTTCTGCGAACAGTTTTTTATGTCAATTGTGCTTTCTCCTGTTTTTTCGTGGACTCCTATCATTTGTATGTTATTCTTCTTTGCATCATCTAGCAGCTGCTGGATTGATTTCTCATGATCCCTTACTATTTTGAAGAAATCTCTGGGCCAGGGATTTAGCTCAGTGGTTCCAGCGCCTGCTACACAAGTGCAAGGTCCCAAGTTCAATCCCTGGTACCAAAAGAAATCCTGAAGAAATCTCTGTGCCCATGGTCATTAGCCACAATCCTTTCTTCTATATTTGATATTCTATCTTCACATTCCCTTAATCTGATGTGCAAACTTTCAGTGGAGCTTTTAATCTCCTGGATATCTGTTTGAATCTGTTTAATGGATTCCATTTCTTTCCTATGTTGAGTGATCATGGTTTCTATTTTGGTCTCATGCTGGGCATTCATGGTTTCCAGCATGTTTCTGATATCATCTGTTTTTTTATTTGTTTCTGTTTTAGAGCCTCTTATCATGTCTTTCACTCTCCTCACCATCTCTGTAGTTATTTGGGACATTATTTCTGCTTTGAATTTTTCTAGAGCCTCATTCATCTGTTTTGTTACTTCCTGTGCTATCAGTTCAGGGTGTCCAAGTGGTTGATTATCAGACTTTTCCACCTCGTTTCTCCCAGAATTTGCCATTTGAGGGGTGGAAGTTTGAGTTTGTGCCTTGCTTAAATGTCTTCTCAGTTTTGTTTTTGGTACTGTCCTTGGCTTAATTCCTGAGTGGAGACTTCAAAAATTCTTATTATAAGTATCTTTGTTGCTTGTATTTTGAACCAAGGAATGATTGCTTCTCAGAGATGTCTTCCAGATATAACTGGTCTTTAGGTTTTGAGTCTCTAATGGCTCTGAGGCTATCTCATGTTCAGTACGCCAGGACAGACAACTGATTAGATCAATCACAACACCATAGCTGAAGTGATACAATGAGCAGCACCATAGCATCAAGCACGTCTTAGAAAATCGTAATTTATGTTAGTTATTTATCTATCACCTTTAACTGTGTGAATTAAATCAACATGGAGGACCAATCCAACATATATTTATAGTGAATAAACTCTTTAATATAGGAAATTTATGCATTGGGATGGGGAATTAGAAGGAGTTGGGGAGGGAGGGCTAGATAGGCAGAAGGATAGGGGAAGATTAGCAGTGAGGCCAGAGGACACAGGCAAGATAAGGAAAAAGAGAAGAAAAGAAAAATAAAGAAGAAATCTCAATTAGGGCTAAAACAGGAACAAAAAGAAAGATGAAGAACAATGTGGAACAGCAAGAGAGTGAGTGAGAGAGATAAAGAAAAGAGAAAAGAAAAAAAAAGAAGAGAAAAATAAATATTTGAAAAAAGTAGAAAAGAAAAAAATTAAAAATAAGAGCAAATAATAATAATTTTGAAAACAACAAATAAAAAATAAAAATGAAGGGCCTCCTTCAGGGTATGTCTCTGCTGTCACAATAGACAACGTGGGCAGCACTGTGCAGATGTAAGTCAATGAGTCTTAGCAAGCCAGTCACAGACCCATGAGATTCAGGCAGATTTCTGGCTGCAAGTCCCAAGTTGAGCTCCCTGTCCTCCGTAAGGGATGAACTCTGCAAGGCTCCACTGCAGGTTCCAACTGCCCTTTCCCTGAAGATAGTCCATGTTCCAATGGGAGGCGATGATCCCTCCAACTTACAAAATATGGTGGTCTGGGGTGCCTTTATTGCAGATTCTCTTCACTTTTCCAATGGGCTTCAGTTTTCATCAAAGAGCCCAAGAGAGGCCCTCTATCTGTTGGCTATTTCTCCTTCCAGGCAAAATGCATTACAAGATGTATTGCCTGCATTCTGGCCACTATGAAAATTTTCCTTCACCACTGAATTTCAGGAATGCTGAAGCTATTCACTTTTGGGTGATGCCTGCATAACATACAGAACCATTCATAATCCAGGCCATAGCCTTTTCTTCTTCTGACAACTGATCATATGGTATACTCTATAGGCAACAGGTGCATGCTGACAAACAGAAGGCAATATAGTAGAAATAGGAGCCATAGGCATCTGGGCAACTTCTTCATGTAACATACATGTACAGAATGGACCTCTCTGATTTGATCATGTATATACCATTTCCCTTTAATATTAAAATGTTGCTGTGCACCTCCAACCTTATGACTCAGTGTATCAGATAATACCCAGCTCATGATAAGTAACTCAGTTCACATGTAACCTGGTGTCCCATTGTCAAGCATTCTGTTTCCACTAAGGCCCAGTAGCAGAACAAGTGCTGCTTTTTCAAAGAGAGAGTGGTTTTCTGCAGATGATGGCAGAGCCTTGCTCCAAAGTCCTAAAGGCCTGCACTGTAAATCACATATGGGGACCTGCCAGAGATTCACAAAAGCCTCTCTACCTGTACTGACCCTTCACATACCACTGGATCTGCTCGATCATATGGCCCCAGTGGCAGAGAAGTTTGCAAAGCAGTCTGGATCTGTCACAGAGCCTTCTCTTGTTCTGGGAACCAATCAAAACTAGCAGTATTCTGAGTCACTCAGTAAATGTGCTGGAGTAAAACACCTAAGTGTGGAATGTGTTGCTGCCAAATTGTGAATAGTGCCACTAGATATTGTGCCCCTTTTATGGTTGTAGTGGGAGCCAGATGCAACAACTTACCTTTTACCTTAGAAGGGATATCTCTACAAAGCAAATTGTTTCTGATGGGCTTTATGAAAAGGTGTGGAGAAGAAGGCATTTGCCAAATCAGTAGCTACTACCAATTACCAGGAGATGTGTTAGTCTGCTCAACAGAGAAACTAAATCTGTTATAGCAGCTGAAACCGGAGTTACCACTTGATTCAGTTTATAGTAATATTCTATTATTCTCCAAGACCCATTCGTCCTCTGCATAAGCCAAATGGGAGAATTAAATGGAGATGTGGTGGGGACCACAACACCCCTGAATTCTTTAAGTCCTTGACAGCAGCACTAATCCCTGCAATCCTTCCAGGGATGTAATAGTGTTTTTTGTTTACTGTGTTACCAGGCAAACAACTCTAATGGCTTCTATTTGGCTTTTCCAACCATAATAGCCCTCAGAATACAAGTTAGGGAGCCAATGTGAGGATTCTGCTAAGTACTAAGTATATCTATCCCAATTATGCATTCTGGAACAGGGGAAATGACTACAGAATGAATTTGAAGATCTACTGGACACACTTCGAGTTAGACCTTTGCTAAAACTCTGTTGATCTCCTGATCTCCATAGGCCCCTACTCTTACTAGAGGGCTACAATAACATTTTAGTTCCTCTGGAGTCAGGATTATTTCAGAACCAGCACCCTGTAGTTCCTGAAATATCTGACCATTTGCCTTCTCCCAAAGTACAATCACTTGGGCAAAAGGCCTTAGGTTCCTTTGGGGAAGGATGAGAAAAAAATTGACCATATAAATTGTTGGTGCATCAGGTTCTTACTCAAGGGGACCCAGCCTCCCCTTCATTCAAGAGGTTCTTGATCTGTACACCACTCAAATCAGGAACTGGTTGAGAGTCCATGTTTCCCTGTTACTATGATTTGAAGTAGGTTTCTATTCATTTGCCTTTGAATATTTTCAGTTATAGAAATATAGTAAAAATTTTGTAGGCTTCCCACCTATTTCACTTTTGGGAATACCATGATTGCTCAGCCAACGCCATTGGTCTACACTTGTCAGATCATTCTGATAATTTTTCTTCTTCTGCTGTCCATTATGGTAAGTACATGCACCCTGCCTTTGGTGATTAACTGGTGCCCATTGCTCTTAAGTTTCCCAATTGAGTAACAATGCTCCACATTGTAGAGACTTGCATACAGAGAAAAGCAATGACAGGGCACTTAAGAGATGCCAGTGCTCTCCTCATGAATCTGTTTGTCAAGGTTTTAGTGACAGGTACATTTTCTGGATCATCCCAATGTGGCAGATTAGGTTTGATATGACAAATCCATTCCAGTATTCCCATTTCCCTAGGCCTATGAATCCTCTCATAAACACTAAATGATGGAATATTAGGCATCTCTAACTCATTCACAGTGGGCCATCTTTTGATCCAAAATTTGATAACCAGTCAAATAAACCTTTAACACCTTTCTTTACTCCTTGAGCTGAAACATTAAACTCAGAATCCTTGCTTAATGGACCCATATCAACAAACTCAACCTGACTCAAGTGTATATTTTTGCCACCATTATCTTACAGCCATAAGTCCATACTCACATTTGCTCATCAAGCCTCTGTTTATAAGAGTTTAAAAACTCAAGAAATTCTTTGGGAAAATAGTGGACCTCCCCATCTGTCTCAATATGTACCTCACTCATAGAAACCTTCTACAATTTGAGCCCAGCTGTAGACAGAAAAGCAAAAGTGCTTATTTAATATGGGTCCTGAGTAGTGTCAGCATTATCATGCTTGTTCAACACAGGACTAGTTTTCTTGGGTGTACTAGAAGAGGCCAACACCACAGGGGTTGGAGTGAGGATGCCTCCACCATTGTGGGTGGAGAAATCTCTTCTTCTGACAAAATTATCTCACTAGAGTGTATGAACTCAGCATTCTCAGGCTCAAGAATCTTCCAAAATATCTCCATTCCAGCTTACTGCATCCTATTTTCCAATCAGTGCTTTCAACTAATTTTCCTTTATTAATTTGTCCTCAGAGTCAGAAGACTTTAGATTTCCTGTGGATGTTTTAAGCTGACTTATTTTCTTCACTTATTTGTCCAGAGGTGTGAAGAGCAACCAGCCAGCATCATTATAATTCCCACACTGTCCAAAATATTAAGAAGAATCATATATGGAATTGCTAAATTTCTTCCATCTCACAAGTGGTGAATTAGGAAAATCAAATGAATATATATTGAATATTACTTTAAATAGTTCATACCAAGGTCTACTGGTATTCCTCACAGTATTACAAGGAGAAAACATGGCATCATTAGATCTCATCAAATTAGATAGCCAACTCCAGGAGCTCTTAAGAGTTTAATCTTTACATTTCTGTTTCTCTAGAGACATTCCCAGTACCAAAATCTGTATCAGTCAGTGCTTACTAGAGAAATAGTTTTAATATAAGGTATAAAATATATAAGAATTTTCAAGATTGGTTTACACTGACCACACACAGAGTCAGGTGTGGAACAGTGCAAAAGGTCTATCTTCACACTGGATATCCAAAGCATTCAGTCGAAGACTTGGAGCTCACTATAGTGTCCACTGAGAGTCCGTATCAGGAGGCTGTAAGGTCTGTGATGTAAAGCTGAAGGGTCTTCACCAGAAGGCTGAGGGGAGGGGGCTAGAGGCTGAAGAGCCTGTGCTGGAAGACTGAAGAGTCTGCTCTGGAAGCCAGGAGACAATATCCAAGGTGAAAGAGATGATTTGGAGGGAACTCTTCCAAAGAAACAGAAGCAATCTTTTCTTTCTTTTCTTTTTACAGCATTCTGAGTCTTCCACACCCAAAACTATACTGAGGCAATTTAGTTGGAAATTTTTTACACAAGTTGTCATAATCGATAAACTGCCATAACACCTAATTTTACTTCTAGGACTATGAGCAAACTCAAATCTCAGAAAGTTCCAAAAAGTGAGGCTTGTGTTACCTACAAGGAGGTACGCTACACTGCAAAAGAAATTCTTCAGTTTTTCAATTCTCACAAGTAGATATGTAGGGAATCAGAGTGGAAATGGATTTTTAAGAATGTAGGAAAATGCTGAATGAAATATAAAGATCGATCATAATGAATTTCATGATCTAGAACCATTGATTAGAGATGTTGCGTTTAATTTCATAGCTCAGAGTTAAAAACAGTTTATTGGGTGAATTGATTGAAATGTGGAATAGAAATTGTCTTACTGAATGAACTGGAGATCCTTGATATTCCTTGATTAACTATTGATGAAGGCATTCAAAGACTCGGTGGAATGAGAATATTTGATTAGTCTAGCCAAATAAAATATATTCCTGCAAACTAGAAGGGTCAAAAAAGTACCATACACTAATATTTTGAGGACAGCACTGACATTGTTGAAGAGCTCTGTCGTTTCTCTTCTCTACAAACCAACTCTTACAGTGGATACTGCAGTCAAACTGTTGGGAAAATTAAATGAAATCAATATAAATGGATCCCAGTGTGAAAATGGCAAAGTGGCAGCACTCAACTGCCAAAGTAAGGATAGTGTACTTACTATAATGGACACAAGAAGCAAAACAGTGATTTCAATTGTAAGAGTAATATATGACTATATATTTCTTTTTTAAAAAAATCAATTGTATTGGTAGAATTTAGATATACAATATAATGACATTCATCACAAGAAATTAGAATGTGTATATAATCTTCCCTGGTTCTTATTTTTTCCCCATACCCCTGGATCTCTTGCACTCCTCTACACCTTCCTATTTACAAAGACTTTGTTTCAGTTCTTTCTTTTTCCAATATTTTTTCCTTTCCCTTCTTTTCATTCCCCAATCCCTCACACTTCACCGTTTACTTTTGAACTTTTCTTCCCATTTCACAATATCTATTATGGCTTTTGATTCTTATTTACACTTTCTTTTTCTCACACCAGAGAAACTATGTGGTATTTACACATGTGTGTCCTATTTATTTCACTTAAGAGTAATGCCTCAATGTGCACACATTTAGCTGTAAATGTCTCTAATTTCTCATTCTTTATGGATGAGAAATACTCCATTTTATTTGTAAAAAGACATTTTCTTTATCTAGTCTCCAGTTGATGGGTAATAGGGCTATTTCTAGGTTTTAGCTATTAGAAACTATGCTGCTATGAACATGAGTGCACATATATTGCTGTGCTATGATTTTTAAAATTCTTTTTAAAAGATACACAGCAGGGAAATACCTGGTTCAAATAATACCTCTAGTCCTAGTTCTTTGAGGTATGTGCATACTGATTTCCACAGTGGTTTCACCAGTCTACACTCCAACCAACAGTGGAGAAGGGTTCCTTTTACACACAGCCCTACCAGAATTTGTTATTAGCTGATTTCTTCATAGCAGCCATTCTTTCTGCAGTGAGGTGGAATCTGTTTTGTTTCCATTTGCACATCTTGAATGACCAGTGATGTTGAACGTTTTTTCATATTTTATTTGCTATTTGTATTTGTCTGAAAAATTTATGTTCATTTCAGATTCCCATTTTTAGATTGGGTCTTTAAAATTGGGAGGTCTGATTTTTTTTAACTTCTTTATATATTTTAGATAGTAGATTTTTGTTTGAGGAACAGCTGGTAAAAATGTTTTCTCACATTGTGGGTTGTTTCTTCTCACTGCTGGTGGTTTCTCTTGCTGTGCAGAAGCTTTTTAATAAGAAGAGATCCCACTTGTTGATTGTTTGTACTAGTTCATGTGCATCTGAGATTTTGTTCATGAAATCTTTTCTATGCCATTGACTTCAAGATTTCTACCTAACCTCTGTTTCAGCTGGTCCAGTGTTTCTGTTTTAATATTTAGATATTTATTCCATTTGAATTTTAGTTTAGTGCATGGTGAGAGATATAGGTCTAGTTTTAATTTTTGCCAAGTTGAACCCCAATTTCTCTAGCACCATTTGTTAAAGAAGCTATCTTTCCTCCAGTGAGGGTGTTTAGCTCCTTTGTCTAAGATGATGTTGCTGAGTGTGTGGAGTTCTTTCTGCATCTTCTAATCTGGTCTATTGATCATTAGGTCTGTTTGTTTGACATTGCCATGCTGTTTTTATCACAGTAACTTTGTAGTATAGTTTCAATGTGGGGATTGTGATACCCCCTACCTTGTCTTTGTTGCCTAGAATTGCCTTTGCTAATCTAGATTTCTTATTGTTCCAAATGAACTTTTGGATTGTTTTCTCAAGGTCTGTGAAGTATGGTGTTGGAATTTCAATTGGGATTGCATTGAATCTATATAGAAGTTTTGGAAGTATGGCTATTTTCACTATATTGGTTCTTTCCTACCAAGGAGCAAAGGATGTCTTTCCGTTTTCTGATATTCTCTTTGATCTCTTTTTTCAGAGTTCTATAGTTTTCAGAGTAGAGGTCTTTGATTTCTTTCTTTAGGTTGATTCCTAGCAATTTCAGGTTTTTGGATGCTATTGCTAAGGGAGTTTTTCTCCAGTTCCTCTTTCAGTGAGTGTGTTGTTCATGTACCAGAAAGCTATTGAATTTGTGTGCCTTGTATCCAAATACATAAATCAGTGAATGTAATACAATGTATTAACAGTTAAGGACAAAAGCCATATAATCATCTCAATAGATGTACCTACTTGATCTATTTTGTGACACTAGGGTGTTAATTTCCCCCACTACTATTGTATTGGTGCTTATTTGATTTTTCTTCTCTGTTAGCATTTTGTATTTTTGTTTGAAATCTATTTGATCTGCAAAGAGCATATCTACTCCTGATTTTTTTTGGTTCCAGTCACATGGAGTATTGTTTTAAACCCTTTAACATTCAATCTATGAGTTTCTTTTTGAATTGTGTTTCTTGTATGCAGCATATTGTTGGATCTTGATTCTTGACCCACTCTGCCAGTCTATTTCTTTTGATTGGTGAATTGAGACCATTAAAATTGATGGTTATAACTGATATGTATTGACATCATTCTCATGACTTTTTCTTTTTGATTCTCCCCCTTTGCTTTTAATTTCTTGTCCTGCCCAGTGTATTCATTCTGCTGGGCTTGCTGGGGTTGTGATCCTAATTGGCTTTTCCTAGGATTTTGTCTAAAATTTTTTGGAGTGCTGGTTTGGTATTTATCAAGTTCCTAAGGTGCGCTTTCTCATGAAAGTACCTTAATTCACCATCAATTTTGGAATATAGTTTTGCAGGGTACATCAATCTGGTTTGGAGGTTGTTTTCCTTTAGGGCTTGAAATATATCACTCCAGCCTCTTCTTGCCTTGAGGGTTTGTTTTGAGAAATCTGCTGTGATTCTGATGGGCTTTTCTTTGTATGTGATTTGTTTCATTTCTCTAACTGCTTGTAGAATTTGGTTCTTCTGTTGGGTTTCTGGAATCTTAAAAATTTATATGCCTATGTGTAGATTTTTTTTTTATCATGGCTAGTTGGAGTCCTGTATGCCTTGCTTATGTGTATGTCAAGATCTTTTCCCCTGCTTGGGAAGTTTTCTGCCATCACTTCTGTGAATAGATTTTCATGTCATCTGCAGTTTCTCCTGTTTCTTCATTGACTCCAATCAGTCTTATGTTATTCTTCTTTGCATTGTCTTGCAGCTGTTGGATTGATTTCTCATGGTCTCTTACAATTTTAAAGAAATGTTTATTTTCCTGGTCACTAATTGCAATCTTGTCTTTTATATCTGAAATTCTGTCTTCACGTTGGCTCATTCTGCTGCATAGATTTTCTATGGAGTTTTTAATCTCCTGGAAATCTGTTTTCATTTGTTTTGTGGATTCAATTTGTTTCCTATATTGGGATTCCATCATGTTTCTCAGGTCCTCTATTTTTTATCTGTGTCCTCTCTAGATTTATTAATCATGCCTTGCACTATGGGCACAATCTCTGCTGTTATGTGAGAAATTATTTCTGATTTCATTTTTTTTCTGATCCTTTTTTGTTGCTAGTTCACTGAGTCCAGGTGTTCGAGTATCAGATTGTCCATCTCATTCCCCTTTGGGGTTGCTTAGGTGAACTGAAAGTCTGCTTCTGAGGCTTGTTTATGAGTTTTCTCATTTTGATGGGGGGGGGGAGTGCTGCTGGCACCTGCGTGGCTCACCTCCTGTGCATTGGGAGCTGTGCCATGCTGAACTGGAAGCCTCCTCTGCACTGGAAGTTGTGGCACATGGACCCAGAAGCCTCCTCTGTGCTGGGAGCTGTGGCAAACCTACCTGCAAGCCTCCTCTGCACTGGGAGCTGTCGCATGCTGGCCCAGAAGCCTCCTCTGCACTGGGAGCTATAGCACATTGACCTGGAAGCCTCCTCTGTGCTGGGAGCTGTGGAATGTCTACCAAGAAGCCTCCTCTGGGCTGGGAGCTGTGGCACACCTACCCCGAAGCCTCCTTTGCTCTGGGAGCTGTGGCAGGCCTATCTAGAAGACTCTACAGCCCTTCTATTCTTTCTTTAGTTTTCTCTTAGTTTTCACTTGCCTTACTCAGATGAGAGAAATCATGTAGTATTTAAGCTTGTGTGTCTTATATAATTAAGCCAAAATTATATTTTGTAGATATATTAATTTTTCTATGTCTCAAATTTGTCCTTATTTATAACTTAGTATGCATATATATATGTATAATGATTTCTTTTTATTTTTGTTTCATATCTTTTAAAAATTAAATTTATTGGTACATTTTAGGTATTCTTTAAAATTGGGAGGTCTGATTTTTTTTAACT
>NW_004624836.1:1274548-1303328 GCF_000247695.1 Heterocephalus glaber | reverse complement strand
TTTGTTTCCATTTTTAAATTTTCTAATATTAATTCCATTCCCTTCTTTCCTTTCCCCTATCCCTCCCACTTTCCCTTCCCCTTTGCCCCATTTCTTCCTATTTCACATTGTGTATTATACATTTTAGTCCTTGTTTACACTTTGAGTTTCTCCCATTAGAGAAACTATTCAGTATTTACACGTTTGTCCTATTTATTTCACTTATGAGTATTGCCTCAATGAACATCCATTTAGCTATAAATGTCTCTACTTTCGCATTTTTCATGGCTGAATAGTACTCATTTATTTTTTAAAAAACCACAGTTTCTTTATCCAGTCTCCAGTTGAAGGGGAATTGGGTCGTGTCCAAGTTTAGTTATTACAAATTTTGCTGCTATGAACGTGGGTTTACATATATTACTGTGGTATGATTCTTTTAATTCTTTGGGGAAGATATCCAGCAATGGAATAGCGGGGTCAAATGGGACTTCCAGTCCTAGTTCTTTGAGATATCTGCACACTGATTTCCACAGTGGTTGCAGAAGTCTAATCTCCCACCAGCAGTAGAGAAGTGTTTCTCTTCACCCATGGCCCGACCAGCATTTGTTATTGGTTGATTTCATGATAGCAGCCATTCTTTCTGGAGTGAGGTGGACCCTCAGTCTTGTATTCATTTGCATCTCTTGAATGACCAGTGATGTTGAACATTTGTTCATGTTTATTTGCTGTTTTTTACTTCTTTGTCAGAGAAATATCTGGTCATCTCAGATGCCCATTTTTGGATTGGGTCTTTAAATTTGGGAGGTCTTATTTTTTTAAGTTCTTTATGATTCTAGATAGTAGACCTTTGTCTGAGGGACCGGTGGTGAATAATTTTTCCCATATTGTAGGTTGTCTCTTCACACTGCTGGTGGTTTCTCTTGCTGTTCAGAAGCTTTTAAATAATTTTATTAAGAAGAGATCCCACTTGTTGTTTCTTTGTGCTCCTTCATGGGAAAGTGAGGTTTTCTTCATAAAATGTTTTCCTACACCAATGTCTTTAAGAGTTCTACCTAACCTTGGTTCCAGCTGATTCCAAGTTTCTATTTTAATATTTAGATTTTTAACCCAGTTTGATTTTAGTTTAGTGCTTGGTAAAATATATAAGTCTAGTTTTAATCTTTGACAAGTTGAAACCCAATTTTTCTAGCATCATTTATTAAAGAGGCTATCTTTCCTCTAGTGAGGGTTTTTGGTTCCTTTGTCGAAGATGAGATGACTGAGGGTGTCTGGAGTTGTTTCTGCAACTTGTAATCTGTTCCATTGGTCCTCAGGTCTGTTTCTTTGCCAGTGCCATGCTGTTTTCATCATAGTAGCTTTGTAGCATAGTTTCAAGTTGTGGGTTGTGATAGTCCCTGTGATATCTCTGTTATCTAGAATTGCTTTTGCTCTTCTGGGTCTCTTCTTGTTCCAAATGAATTTTTGGATTGTTTTCTCAAAGTCCGTGCAGTATGCTGCTGGAATTTCAATTGGGATTGCACTGAATCTATATAGCAATTTTGGAAATATGGCCATTTTCACTATGTTGATCCTTCCTACCCAGAAGTAAGAGATGTCTTTCCATTTTTTGATACCATCTTCAATCTCACTTTTCAGAATGCTATAGTTTTCAGAGAAGAGGTCTTTGATTTCTTCTGTTAGGTTGATTCCTAGGTATTTCAGTTTTTTGATGCTATTGTGAAAGGAATTCTTTGCCCTATTTCTCTCTCAGTGAGTCTGTTATTCGTGCAGAGGAAAGCTATTGAATTTTGTGTGTTGACCTTGTATACAGCTACTTTACTGAATTTGGTTATTAAGTCTAGAAGACATTTGGTGGAGGTCTTAGGATCTTTGATATAGAATATTATGTCATCTGCAAGTAATGACAATTTCACTTCTTCACTTCTAATTCTTATTCCTTTTATTTCTTTCTCTTGTCTAATTGCAATGGATAATGTTTCCAAAACTATATTGAACAGGATTTGTGATGGTGGACATCCTTGTCTTGTTCCTGATTTTAGTGAGAAGGATTTCCATTTTTGACCATTTAGTATGATATTGGTTATTGGTTTTTCATAGATGGCTTTCATCAAATTGAGGTAGAGACAGTCTATTCCACTTTTTTTGTACTTTTTTTCATAAATGCTTGTTGGATTTTGTCAAATGCTTTTTCTGCATCTATTGAGATGATCATATGGTTTCTGTCCTTGGCTTTATTCGTATAGTGAATTACATACATTGATTTGCATATCTTGAACCATCCCTGCATCCCTGGGATGAATCCCACTTGGTCAGGGTGTATGATCTTCTTGATGATCTTTTGAATTCTATTTGCCAATATCTTAGTAAGTATTTTTGCATCTACGTTCATTAAGGAGATTGGCCTATAGCTCTCTTTTTCAGTTGGGTCTTTCTCTGCTTTGGGGATCAAGGTGATGCTTGCTTCCAGGAATGAATTTGGGAGTATTGCTTCCCTTTCAATTTCATTGAAGAGTATATATAGTAGTGGCAGTAATTCCTCTCTAAATGTCTTGTAGAATTCAGCAGTGAAGCCATCAGGACCTGGGCTTTTCTTAATTGGTAAGCTTTTAATTATGTTTTCAATTTAATTGGTTGGTATTGGGTTGTTTAGAATTTTTAGGTCTTTTTCATTCAACTTTGGTAATTCATACATATCTAGGAATCTGTCCATTTCTTCTGCGTTTTCCATCTTATTGGCATATAGGTTCTCAAAGTAGGTATTGATGATCCTCTGGAATTCTGGTTGGTCCATTGTAATTTCACCCTTTTCATCCCTAATTGCATGGATTTGGGCCTTTTCTTTCCTTGTTCTGATAAGGTTGGCTAAGGCTTTGTCAATACTGTTTATTCTTTTGAAGAACCAACTCTTGGCTTCATTGATTTTTTTGTATGATTCTATTAGTCTCCATTGCATTGATTTCTCCTCTGATCTTTATAATTTCCTACTTTGCATGCACTTTTAGTTTGTTCTGCTCTTCTTTTTCTAGAAGCTTGAGGTTCAGCATCAGGTTGTTTAATTGGGCTCACTCAGTTTTCCTTATATGAGTATCCGCTGCTATAAATTTCCCTTGTAAGACTTTCACTTTATCCCATAGATCTCAGTATGTTGTATCGGCATTGTCATTTAGTTGTAGGAAATGTCCGATTTCTTCTTTAATTTCCTCTATGACCCATTGGTTAATCAGAAGTGTATTGTTCAATTTTCATGTGTTTATTACACTTTGGGGCTTTCTTTTGCTATTGCTCTCCAGTTTCATCACACTATGGTCTGATAATATATAGGGGATAACTTCATTCCTTTGCACTTACTTAAACATGTTCTATAAATGCATATGTGGTCGATTTTGATGAACACCTCATGTGCAGCTGAGAAGAATGCATATTCTCATTTTGTGGGGTGGAACACTCTATAAATATCTGTTTAGTTCATTTGTTCAAGAGTTCGAATGAGTTCTATTGTTTCATTGCTTATTTTTTGTCTGTTGAACAATCCTTTTGTGACAGTGGTTTATTTAGGACTCTCACTACTATTGTATTAGTGTATATACGACTTTTCATGCCCATTAGTATTTGTTTTACATAGTTGGGTGCACTAGCATTTGGTGCATAGATATTCATGATTGTCATCCCTTCCTCTTGGATTGTTCCCTTTACTAACCATGTAGTGTCTTTCTTTGTCTCTCTTAATCAGTTTGGGTTTGAAATCCACTTGATTTGCAAAGAAGATAGCTACTCCTGCTTGTTTTCAGCTTCCTGTCACAGGAAATATTGTTTTCCACCCCTTAACCTTCAGTCTATGAGTTTCTTTTTGAATTAAGTGTGTTTCTTCTATGCATCATATTGTTGGATCTTGTTTCTTGACCCATTCTGCCAGTCTATATCTTCAGATTGTTGAATTGATACCATTAACATTGATGGTTATAACTGATATGTATTGATTTGTCATTGTGCTGAGTTTTTCTTTTTGTTGGATTCTACCCCTTTGCTTTTAATTTCTTGTCACCCCTTATGGATTCATTCTACTGTACTTCCTGGGGTTCTGATCCTCATTATCTTGTCCTGGGATATTTTCTATCATTTTTTGGAGTGGTGGTTTGGTATACATGAAGTTCCTAAGGTGTGCTTTCTCGCGAAAGTATCTTATTTGTCCACCCATTTTGAAACATAGTTTTGCAGTGTTTATCAATCTTAGTGGGAGACTGTGTTCCTTTAGGGCTTGAAATACACCACTCCAACCTCTTCTTGCCTTTAAGGTTTGTTCTGAGAAGTCTGCTGTGATTCTGATGGGCTTTCCTTTGTATGTGATTTGTTTCTTTTCTCTAACTGCTTGTAGAACTTTGTTCTTCTTTTGGGTTTCTGGAATCTTTACAATTATATGCCTGCATGTAGATATTTTTTTGATCATGGTAGTTGGAGTCTTATATGCCTCACTTTTCTGTATGTCAATTCTTTTCCCCTGCTTGGGAAGTTTTCTGCCATCACTTCTGTGAACACTTTTTTTTCATGTCATCTGCATCCTGTCTTCTTTCTTTATTGACTCCAATCAGTCTTATGTTATACTTCTTTACATCGTCTAGCAGCTCCTGGATTCATATCTCGTGGTCTTTTACAATTATGAAGCCATTTTCCTTTCCTTGTCACTAATTACTATCTCATCTTCTATATCTGAAATTCTGTCCTAGAATTGGCTCATTGTGCTATGTAGACATTCAATGGTGTTTTTAATCTCCTGGAAATCACTTTGCATCTATTTTACAGATTTGATTAGTTTCCTATGTTGAGATTCCATCATGTACCTCAACTCCTCTCTAGATTTATTAATCATGTCTTGCACTATGAGCACAATCACTGCTTTTATCTAAGATATTATTTCTGATTTCATTTTTTCAGTTCCTCTTTATTTGCCAGTTCAGGGACTCCAGATATTTGCGTATCAGTGTGTTCAATCTCGTTGCCTTTGGGGTTGCTGTAGGTGATCTGGAAGTCTGGTTTTCAGACATTTTTATGGGTCTTCTCATTTCAATGGGGATGTGCATGCTGCTGGTGCCCACATGGCTCACCTCTTCCAATCTGGGAGTGGTGGTATGGCATCCAGGAAGCCTCCTCCTCTGCAATGGCAGTTGTGGTACAGTGGCATGGAAGTCTCCTCCTTTGGCCTGAGAGCAGTGGTACAGTAGTCCAGAAGCTTCCTTCTCTGTGAAGGGCATGGCTCTATGGCATCCCAGACACCTCCTCTTCTGCAATGTCCACCATGGTCCAATGGCACAGAAACATTCTCCTCTGTCCTGGGAGCAGTGGCATGGCCACTGAGAAACCTCCTCCTCTGTGCTTGAAAAGGTAGTACTGTGACCCAGGAGCCTCCTCCTCTGTGGTGGGAGCCATGGTACTGTCCCCCAAAGATGTCCTCCTCTTTGCTGGGAGTGGCATGGTGGACTGGAAGCCTCCTCCTCTGGGCTGTGAGGAATGGTTCAGCAGCACTGGAGACTCCTCTTCTGAGCTGGGAACCAAGGTACAGTGCCCTGGAATCTTCCTCCTCTGTGCTGGGATTCATGGTACAGTGGCCCAGAATCCTTTCTCTGGGCTTGGAGCATTGGAACAGCAGCCCTGAAGCCCCTTCCTCTGGGCTTGGAGCATTGGTACAGCAGCTAAGGAGCCTCCTTCTCTGAACTGGGAGCTGTGGTACAGATGGCCTGAAGCCTCTTCCTCTGCACTGGGAGCCATGGTTCAGCAGCCTGGAAGCCTCCTCCTCTGCACTGGGAGCAGTGCTATGGTGGCACATAAGCCTCTTCTGGTGTGCAGGGAACCATGGTACATCAGCCAAGAAGCCTCCTCCTGTGAAATGGGAGCAGTGGCACGGCAGCCTGGAAGCCTCCTCTGGGCTGGGAATGTGCATGTGTGGCTCTGGAGGCTCCTCTTCTGGGCTGGGAGCAGTGGTACTGTGGCCTAGAAGCCTCCTTCAGTGCACTAGGAGCCGAGGTATGGTGGCCCAGAACCCTCCACCTCTGTCCTGGGTGCTGTGATATGGTGGCCCAGAAGCCTCTTCCTCTGTGATGAGAGCCATGGTACTGTGCCCCAGAGATGTGGCCAGGAAGCCTCCTCCTCTGGGTTGGCAGCCATGGTATGATGCCATGGAAGCCTTCTTCTATGGGCTGGGAGCAGAGGCACTGCAGCCTGGAAGACTACTCCTCTGTGCTGGGAGTGGTGCAATGGTGGCCAGTAAGCCCCCTCCACTAGGATGAGAGTGGTGGTATGATGGCAGAAGCCTTCTTCTCTGCACTTGGAGCCATGGCATGGCAGTCCAGAAGTCTCCACCTCTGGACTGGGAGCAATGGTACAGCAGCCTGGAGGCCTTGGCCTCTGCACTCAGAGGCATGGTACAGAGGGCCAGAAGCCTCCTCCTCTGGGCTGGGAGCTGTGGTAGGGCAGCACAGAAGACTCCTACTCTGGGCTGGGAGATGTATTACAGTGGCTCAGAGGCCTCCTCCTCTGTGATGGAAGCTGTGGTACACTCCCCCAGCAGCCTCCTCCACTGCACTGGGAGCAGTGGCTCAGCAGCCCAGAAGCCACATCCTCTGGGGTGGGAGTGGTAGTATGACAGACTGGTAGCCTCCACCTCTGCACTGAGAGCCATGGTAGAGTGGTTGGAAACTTTGTCCACTACACTGCAGCCATGGTATGGTGGCCCAGAAGCCTCATCCTGTGGGCTGGCATTTGTAGTACAGCAGCACAGAAGCCTCCTTCTCTGGGCTAGCAGTGGTGGTTTGGAAGACCAGAAGCCTCATCCTTTGCATGGGAAGCCGAGGTACAGAGGCCCAGAAGCCTTTTCTGGGCCAGGAGCAATGGTATGGTGGCCTGGAAGCCTCCTTCTTTGTGCTGGGATCCATGGTAAGGTGGCCCAGAAGCTTCCTCCTTTGTGCTGTGTGCCTTGTTATGGTGGCCTGGAAGCCTCCACCTGTGGGCTGGGAGTGGTGGTCCAGGAGACAGGAAGTCTCCTCTGTGCTGGGACCCATGGTATGAAGGCCCAGATGCCTCCTCCTCTGGGCTGGGATTGGTGGTATAGCAGCCCAGAAGCCTCTTTCTTTGCTGTGGGAACTGTATTATGGTGCCCCAGAAGCCTCCACACGTGTCCTGGGAGTGGTGGTATGGTGGACAGGGAGCCTCCTCCTCTGGGCTGGGAGCGATGGTACAGCCACCCAGAATCCTCCTACCTGGGAGCTGAGGTATGGTGGCCCAGAAGCTTTGTCCTTTGCACTGGGAGCCATGGGACTGCATCATGGAAGCATCCTCCTCTGGGCTGCTAGCAGTGGTATGGCAGACCGTAATCCTCCTACACTGTGCTGGGAGCCATGGTTCTGTGGGCAGAAGCCTCCTCTGTTGGCCTGGGAGTGGTGGTATGGTGGTCCAAAATCCTCCATCTCTTGCCTAGGAGCAGTGCTAAGGGTGGCCCAGAAGCCTCCTCCTCTGTGATGACAGCCATGGTACTATGCCCCAGAAACCTCCTCCTCTGGGCTGGGTGTGGTGTTACAGGAGACTGGAATCCTCTCCTCAGCACTGGTTGCCATGGCACAGCAACCTGGAAGCCTCATCTTCTGTGCTGGGATCCATGGTACGATGGTCCAGAAGCCTCCTGCTCTGCACTTGGAGTCATGGAATGATGGCCCAGAAGCCTCCTCCTCTGGCCTGGGAATGGTGGCGCAGTGGCCCAGAATCCTCCACCTCTGGGCTGGGAGCAGTGGTACAGAGACCTGGAGGCCTCATGCTCTGCATAAGGAGACATGGTACAGGGGGCCGGAAGCCTCCTCCTCTGGGCTGGGAGAAGTGGTACAGTGGCCTGGAAGACTCATCCTCTGTGTTTGGAGCCGAGGTAAGGTGGCCCACATTTCCCTTCCTTTGGGATGGGAGAGGTGGTATGGTGGCCTGGAAGCCTCCTGCTGTGGGTTGGGAGTGATGGTATGGCCTTCCTGGGGCCTCCTTCTCTCAGCTGGGAGCCATGGTATGGCATCCAGGAAACCTCACCCTCTGTGTTGTGAATGGTGGTAGGGCTGACCACAAGCCTCCTCTGAGCTTGGAGCTGTGGTATGGCACCCAGAAACCCCTCCTCTTCACAGGGAGCATGGTACTGTGGAACACAAGCCTCTTCCTTTGGGATGGGGAAGGTGGTACAGTGACCCAGAAGGCTCATCCTCTGTGCTAGGAGTGGTAGTATGGTGCTCAGGAATCATCCTCTGTGCTGGGAGCCATGGTACGGTGTCCCAGAAGCATCCACCTCTGGGCTGGGAATGGTGGTACGGCAGCACAGGAGCATCCTTCTCTGAGCTGAGAGCCACGGTATGGCAGGCTTGAAACCTCATCTTCTGGGCTGGGAGCAGTGGTACAGCAGACTGGAATCCTCCTCTGTGCTGGGAGCTGTGGTACAGAACCCCAGAAGCCTCCTCCTCTTGACTGGGAGGGGTGGTACAGCTGCCAGAAATCCTCCTCCTCTGCACTTGGAGCCATGGTACGGCATTTGGAAGCCTCCTCCATTGTGATTGGAGCCATGGTATGGCATTCCGGAAGCCTCCACCTCTTGGATAGGAGCAGCAGTACGGTGGCCTGGATGTCTAATCCTCTGTGCTGAAAGCCGTGGTAAGGAGGCCAGGAACCTTCCTCCTCTGAGCTGGGAGCAGTGGTACAGCAGACTAGAAGACTCCTCCTCTGCACTGGGAGTGATGGTATTGTGGCTCACAATCCTCCTCTTCTGTTCTGGGAACCATGGGACAGTGGGCAGAAGCCTCATCCTCTGCACTTTGATCCATGGCATGGTGGCCTGGAAGCATCCTACTCTGGCCTGGGAGTGGTGGTATGGTGGCCTGGAAGCCTTCTCCTCTGTGATGGCAGCCATGGTACAATGCCAGAAGCCTCCTCCTCTGGGCTCGTCATGGTGGTACAGCTGCACAGTCTTCCACCTCTGGGCTGGGAGTGGTGGTATGGCACCCTGGAGGCCTGGTCCTCTGCACTCTGTGCCATGGTACAGCAGGCCAGAACCCTCCTCCTCTGGGCTGTGAGCAGCGGTACAATGGCCCAGAATCCTCCTCCTCTGAGCTAGGAGGCATGGTAGGAATCCTCCTTCTCTGTGCTGGTAGCTGTGGTACGTCAGCCCTGGAGCCTCATCCTCTGAGCTGGGAACCATGGTATGGCTGCCTAGGAGCCTCATCCTCTGCATTGGGAGCCCTGGTATGGTGGCCTAGAAGCCTCCTCTCAGCTGGGAGCTGTGGTGCGACTGCCAGAAATCCTCATCCTCTGCACTGGGAAGCATGGTACCGTGGGTCTGAAGCCTGGTCCTCTGGGCTGGCAGTGGTTGTATGGCAGACCAGAATCCTTCCCCTCTTTTCTGGGAGCTGTGGTATGGATGCCCAGAAGCCTCCTCTCAGCTGGGAGCTGTGGTGCGACTGCCAGAAATCCTCATCCTCTGCACTGGGAAGCATGGTACCGTGGGTCTGAAGCCTGGTCCTCTGGGCTGGCAGTGGTTGTATGGCAGACCAGAATCCTTCCCCTCTTTTCTGGGAGCTGTGGTATGGATGCCCAGAAGCCTCCTCCTCTTGGCTGGAAGATGTGGTGTGGCAGCCAGATATCCTCATCTTCTGCCAGAGGAGCCATGGTATGGCGGTGTGGAAGGCTCCTCCTCTGGGCTAGGAGAGGTGGTACTGCGACCCTGAGTTCTCCTCCTCCATGATGGAAGCAATGGTACGATGCTCTGGATGCCTTCTCCTCTGGGCTGGGAGCGGTGGCATGACGGCCTGGAAGCTTCCTCTTCTGGTATGCGAGCAGTGCAATGGCAGCCCAGAAGCATCCTCTTCTTGGCTGGGAGTGGTGGTACAGTGGGCCTGAAGCCTCCAACTCTGGGCTGTGAGCAGCTGTATGGTGGTCTGAAATCCTCGTTCTCTTCACTGGGAGCTGTGATATGGGAGCCCAAAGCCTCATCCTCTGTGCTGCGAGTGGTGGTGTGGCAGCCCAGAGGACTCATCCTCTGCACTCTGAGCCATGGTACAGAGGGCCTGAAGCCTCCAACTCTGGGCTGTGAGCAGTGGTACAGCAGCCCTGGAGCCACCTCCTCTGAGCTGGGAGCTGTATGGAGGCCCAGAAGCCTCCTCCTCTTGGCTGTGATGGGTGGTACGGCACCCCAAAAGCCTCATCCTCTGTGCTGGGAGCCATAGTATGGCAGTCCTGAAGCCTTCTCCTCTGTGATGGGACCAGTAGCTCGGTAGACTGAAAGCCTCTTCCTCTGGGCTAGGAGTGGTGGAATGTTGGCCCATTAGCTCCCTCTTCTAGGCTGGGAGCTGCGGTACTGAGGCCCAGAAGCCCACTCTTCTGCAATGGCAGCCATGGTGTGCCATCCTGGAAGTCTCTGGGCTGGGAGTGGTGGTACAGTGGCCCCAAGACCTCCTCCTCCATGATGGCAGCTGTGGTATGATGCCCCATAAGCCTTATCCTCTGGGCTCAGAGTGGTGGTATGGCAGGCCTGATGCCTCCACCTCTGGGCTGTGAGCAGCTGTATGGCAGTTCAGAATCCTCATCCTCTGTGCTGGGAGCCATGTTATGGGGGCCCGGAACCCTCCTCCTCTAATCTGGGAGTGGTGGTACGGTAGAACTGAAGCCTCATCCTCTGCTCTGAGAGCCATTTTACGGTGGCCAGGAAGCCTCCCCCTCTGCACAGGGAGTGGTGGTATGGCAGCCCATAAGCCTCCTCCTCTGTACTGGGAGCTGTGGTACAGCAACCCAGAAGCCTCCTCCTCTGGGATGGGAGCTGTGGCTTGGTGGGCAGGAAGGCTCTCCTGGGCTATGAGGGGTGAAATCATGGCCCTGAAGCCTCCTTCTATGGTCTGGGAGCAGTGGTACAGTGGCCTGAAGCCTCCTCCTCCACACTGGGATCTGTGGTATGGTGGCCTGGAACCCTCCACCTCTGTCCTTGGTGCCTTGGTATGGTGGCCTGGAACCCTCCTGCTCTGGCTGGGATTGGTGGTATGGCAGCCAAGAATCCTTCACCTCTGCACTGGGACCAGAGGTATGGTGGTTCAGAGCCTCCACCTCTGCTCAGGGAGCCGTGGTATGGCGGTCAGGAAGCCTTCTCCTGTGGGCTAGGAGTTGTTCTACAGCAGACTGGAAACCCCTTCTTCAGCACTGGGAGTGGAGGTATGGTGGCAGAGCTTCCACCTCTGTGCTGTGATCCATTGTATGATGGCCCAGAAGCCTCTTACACTGTATTGGGTGGGGTGGTATGGCAGCCGTGAAGCCTTGCCTTCTTTGCTGTGATCCATGGTTTGGCTGCCCAGATGCCTCCTCCTCTAGGATGGGAGCAGTGGAACAATTGCCTGGAAGCCTCTACCGCTGGATTGGGAGCCTCATATGTCCAACGGGAAGCCGTGACCACTGTGATGGGAGCCATGGTATGGTGGTCAGGAAGGCTCCTCCTCAAGGCTGAGAGTGGTGGTATTCCAGCCCAGAAGCCTACAACTCTGAGCTGGGAGCTGCAGTACAGCAGCCCAGAAGCCTCGTCCTCTGTGCTTGGAGTGGTGGTACACCAGCCTGGAAGCCCCACCCTCTGTGCTGGTATCCATGGTACGGTGGCCCAGAAGCCTTCTTCTCTAGCCTGGGAGTGGTAGAAGAGTGGCCTGGAAGCCTCCACCTCTGGGCTAGAAGAGTGGTATGGCAGCCTGGATGCCTTGTCCTCTCTGCTGGGAGCTATGGTAAGGTGGTCCGGAAGCCTCCTCCTCTGGGCTGTGTGCAGTCATACAGCAGACCAGAAGCCTTCTCCTCTGCACTTTGAGCCATGTTATGGAGGCCCAGAAAACTCCTCCTCATGGCTGGAAGCCAAGGTATGGAGGCCCAGAATCCTCCTTTTTTGGGCCTGGAGCAGTTGTACGGTGGCCTGCAAGCCTCCTACTGTGTGCTGGGATCCATGGTAAGGAAGTCCAGTATCCTTCTCCTCTGGGCTGGGAACAGTGGCTCCATGGCCTGGAAGGCTCATCCTCTGTGATGGGAGCTGTGGTATGGCAGACTGGAAACTGCCTGCTCTGCACTGGGAGCCATGGTTTGACATCTTGGAAGCCTTCTGCTCTGGGCTGGGAGGAGTGGTACAGTGGACAGGAAGTCTCCTCCTCTGCTCTGGGAACAATGGTACAGCAGTCTGGAAGCCTCATCCTTTTTGCTGGGAGTGGTGGTACAGTGGCCTGGAAGCCTCTACCTCTAGGCTGGGTGCATGGTACAGCAGCCTGGAAGCCTTGTCCTCTGCACTGGGAGCCAAGATATGGTGGTCTGGACACCTCCTACTATGGGCTGGAAGTAGTGGTGCAGTGGATCAGAACCCCATACTCTGCACTGGGAGTAGAGGTATGGTGGCACAGAGCCTTGAACCTTGTGCTGGAAGCCATGGTATGTGCACCCTGAATCATTCTCCTATGGGCTGGGAGCAGTGCTACGGCAGACTGGAAGCCTCCTCCTCTGCATTGAGAGCCATGGTTAGACAGCCTGGAAGTCTTCTCCTCTGGGGTTGGAATGGTTGCACAGTGGATGCGAAGCCTCCTCCTCTGCTCTGGGAGCCATGGTATGGTGGGCCGGAAGCATTCTCCTCTCTGCTGGGAGCTGTTGTATGGGAGACTGGAATCCTCCTCTGTGCTGGGAGCCATGGTTCGACAGCCTTGAAGCCTCCTCCTCTGGGATGGGAGTGGTGGTATGGTGGCCCAGAAGCATCCTGATCTGGGCTGGGATCTCTGGTACAATGGACATGAACCCTCCTCCTCTGCCCAGGAGCCATGGTTTGGAGGCCTGGATGCCTCCTTTGGTGGACAGGGTGCAGTACTACAGTGGCCCAGAAGCCTCCTCCTCTGCACTGGGAGCCATGGTATGGTGGCCCGGAAATCTTCTCTTCTTGGCTGGGATTTGTGGTACAGTTGACAGGAAGCCTCTTGCAATGTGCTGGGAGACATGGTAAGGCAACCTGTAAGCCTCATCCTGTGCTTGGAGCAGTGGTATGGCATCCCAGATCCCTCCTCCCAGGGATGGCAATGGTGGGTACGGCTGACTGGAAGCCTCCTCCTATGGCCTGGGTGTGGTGTTACAGTGGCCCAAAAGCCTCTACCTCTGGGCTGGGAGTGGTGGTATGTCGTCCAGAAAGCCTATTCCTCTATGCTTAGAGTTGTAGTACAGGGGCCTGGACCCCCCTCCTCTCCATTGGGAACAGAGGCATGCTGGTTCAGAGCCTCCATGTCTGCTCTGGGAGCCATGGTAAGGGGGCCAGGAAGCTTTCTCCTGTGGGTTGGGAGTGGTGGTATGGCAGATAGGAAGCCTCCTCCTCTGCCCTGGGAGCCATGGTTTGACAGCCTGGAAGACTAATCCTCTGGGCTATGAGTGGTGGTACAGTGGACGGGAAACCTCCTCCTCAGCTCTGGGACCCATGGTATCATGGCCCAGAAGTTTCCCCCTCTGTGTTTGGAGCAGCACTATGGCATCCCAGAAGCCTCCTCCTTTGTGCTGGGAGCGGTGGGTCAGCAGCCCAGAAGCCTCCTCTTCTGTGCTGTGAGCCATGGTATGGTGGTGCAGAAGCCTCCCCCTCTGGGCTTGGAGCAGTGGTATGGCAGCCCAGAAGCCTTCTCCTCTGCACTTTGAGCCGTGTTATGGAGGCCTCTACCTCTGGGGTGGGAGAGGTGGTACGACCTCACAGAATCCTGCTCCTCTGTGATTTCAGCCAGGTTATGATGCCCTGGAAGCCTTCTCTGGGGTGGAAGTGGTGGCACAGAGGCTTAGAAGCCTCTTCATTTGGGCTGAAGGTGGTGGTACTGCAACCCTGAAGTCTCGTCCACTGCACTGGGAGCTGTTGTACAGCGTCCTGAACTCCTCCTTCTCTGGCTGGGAGTGGTTTGTAGGGCATCCCAGAAGCCTCCTTCTATGGGCTGGAGCCATGGTACAGCAGCCTGGAAGCATCCTTCTCTGCTCTGCAGCCATGGAACGGTGGTCTGGAAGCCTCCTCTGGCTGGGAGTTATGGTTCAGTGGCCCAGATGCCTCTTCTGTGGAATGGAGCAGTGGTACAGAGGCACAGACGCCTCTTGTCTTCGGCTGCGAGCAGTGGTTAGATGAATCTGAAGCCTCCTCTTCTGCACTGGGGGCAGTGGTATGGTAGCCCAGAAACCCCTTCCTCTGCACTGGGAGCAGAGGTACAGTGGCACAGAGCCTCCACCTCTGCACTGGGAGCCATAGTATGACAGCCCAGAAACCTCCTATGGGCTGGAAGTGGTGGTACAGCTGACCAGAAGCCTCCTTCTCTGGCCTAGGTGCAGTGTTACAGTGGCCCAAAAGTCTCCACCTCTGGGCTGGGAGTAGTGGTATGGCATCCCAGAAGCTTTCTCCGCTGTGCTGGGAGCCATTTTATGGCAGTCCTGAACCCTCCTGCTCTGGCTGGGAATGGTGGTAGGGCGGCCAAGAAGCCTCCTTCTCTGGGCTGGAGCAGTGGTACAACAGCTCAGATGCCTCCTGTTTTGGGCTGGGAGCAGTGGTACAATTGATCTGAAGCCTCCTCTTCTGCACTAGATGCTGAGGTTCTACAGGCCAGAAGCCTCCTTCACTGGGCTAGGATCAGTACTACGGTGGCCTAGAATCCTCCACCCCTGTCTTTGGAGTGGTGGTAGGGCAGGGCAGACATCTTCACCTCTGCACCTGGGGCAATGGTATGGTGGCCTGGAAGCCCCCTCCTCTGCACTGGGAGCAGAGGTATAGTGGCTTGGAAGCCTCTTCCTCTGGCAGGAAAATGGCAGTATGGCATCCCCGAAGCCTCCTTCTTTGGGCTGATAGCAGTGGTATGGCAGCCCAGAAGCCTCTTCCTCTGTGCTGGGAGCAGTGGTACAATGGCCTGGAAGCCTCTTCCTCTGGGCTGTGTCCGGTGCAATGGCGGCCCAGAAGCATCCTACTCTGGACTAGGAGCTATGGTATTGCAGGCAGGATGCCTCTTCCTCTATGCTTAGAGCCGTGGTATGGTGGCCCAGAAGCAGGCTCCTCTGCACTGGGAGCGGAGGAACGGAACGGTGGCACAGAGCCTCCACCTCTGCTCTAGGAGCCGTGGTATGGTGGCCCAGAAGCCTTCTCCTTTGGCCTGGAAGTATTGGTATGGGAGACTAGAAGCCTCCTCCTCTGTTCTGGGAGCCATGGTTTGACAGCCTGGAAGCCTTCTCCTCTGGGTAGTGAGTGGCAGTAAAGTGGACCAAAAGCCTCCTCCTCTGCTCTGTGAGCCATGGTTTGGTGGCCCAGAAGCCTCCTCCTCTGTGCTGGGAGGGTTGCTCTGGAGCCCGAGAAGCCTCCTCCTTTGGTCTGGGAGCAGTGGTACAGCAGCCCAGAAGCCCCCTCCTCTGTGCTGTGAGTGGTGGTATGGGAGCCTGGAATCCTCACTCTCTGTGCTGGGATCTGGAATGGCACCCTGGAAGCCTCCTCCTCTGGGCTGTGAGTGGTGGTTCGGTGGCCCAGAAGCCTCTTCTCTGCACTAGAGCAGTGGTATGATGGCCTAGAAACCTCCTGCTCTGGGCTGGAAGCAGTGCTACAATGGATCTGAAGCCTCCTTTTCTGCGCTGGGATCCATGGTTCTGTGGCCTGGAAGCCTCCTGCTCTGGCCTGGGAGGGGTGGTACAGCAGACTAGACTTTTCTTCAATTTGAGCCATGTTACAGAGGCCCAGAATCCTCCACTTCTGTGCTGAGAGACATGGTACAGTGGCCTGGAATCCTTCTCCTCCAGTTAGGTAGTGGCGCTATGGCACTGGTAGTGGCAGTATAGTGGATGGGAAGCCTTCTCCTCTGCATTGGTAGCCATGGTATGGTGGCCCAGAAGCCTCATCCTCTGTGCTGGGAGCAGTGCTAAGGCATCCCTGAAGCCTCCTCCTTTGGGCCGGGAGTTGTGGTACGGTGGTCCAGAAGCTTCCTCCTCTGGGCTTGGAGCGGTGGTATGGCAGGCCAGAAGCCTTCTCCTCTGCAATTTGAGCCATGTTATGGAGGCTGAGAAACCTCCTCTTCTCTGGGATTGGTGGTGCAGTGGCTTGGAACCCTCCTCCTCTTCCTGGGAATAGTGGTAAGGTGTCCCAGATGCCTCCACCTCTGGGCTGGAGGTGGTGGTAAGATGGATCTGAAACCTCCTCTTCAGCATTTGGAGCCGTGGTTCAGCTTCCTGGAAGCCTCCTCCATTGGGCTGGGTGCCCTACTACGGTGGCCCAGAAGCATCTTCCCCTGCAGTGGGACTGGTGGTCCGGGGGTCTCAAAACCTTCATCTCTGCACCTGGAGCCATGGTATGGCTCTCTGGAAGCCTCCTCCTCTGGGCTGGGAGCAGTGGCATGGCAGACCAGAAGGCTTCTCCTCTGCATTTTGAGCTGTGTTACTGAGGCCCAGAAACCTCCTCCTGAGGGCTGGGATTGGTGGTATTGCAACTCGGAAGCCTACTCCTCTGAGCTGAGAATTATGGTATGGTGCTTGGAAGCCTCTTCTGAGCTGGGAGAGGTGGTATGGTGGCCCAGAAGCCTCCTCCTCTGCACTGGGAACAGAGGTATGGTGGTACTGAGCCTCCACCTCTGTGCTGGGAGCCATGATATGGCAGCCCAGAAGCCTTCTTCTTTGGTTTGGGAGTGGTGGTACTGCAGACTGGAAGCCTACTCCTCTGGGCTGTGGGCCATGTTTCAACAGCCTGGAAGCCTTCTCTGGGTTGAGAGCAGTGGTACAGTGGATGGGTAGCCTTCTCCTCTGCTCTGGGAGCCATGGTATGGTGGGCCAGAAGACCCCTCTTATGGGCTGGGTGTGGCGGTACGGCAGACCAGAAGCCTTCTCTGCACTTTAGTCATGTTACAGAGGCCTAGAAACCTTCTCCTCAGTTGTGGGATTGGTGGTACAGTGGTTCAGAAGCCTCCTATGCACTCAGAGCTGTGGTATGGCAGCCTGTAAGCCTCTTCTTCTGGGCTGGGAGAGATGGTAGGGCAGCCCAGAAGCCTCATCCTGTGATTGCATCCAGTGTACAATGCCTTGAAAGTCTTCTCTGGGCTGGGACCAGTGTCCCAGGGGCTTGGAAGCCTCCTGTTCTGGACTTGGAGTGGTGGTATGGAGGCCCAGAAGCGTAGTTTGATGCATTAAGAGCCATTGTACTGTGGCCCAGAACCCTCCTCATCTGGATGGGAATGGTGGTAAGTTGTTCCAGAAGCCTCCTCCTCTGGGCTGGGAGGGATGGTACGATGGATCTCAAGCCTCCTCTTCTGCACTGGGAGCTGTGGTATGGAGGTTTGGAAGCCTCATCCAATGGGCTTTCTGTGGCACTATGGATGCCCGGAACCCTCCTCCCCTGCACTGTGACTGGTGGTACGATGATCTGGACACATTCACCTCTGTGCCTGGAGGCATAGTACAGTGGCCTGGAAGCCCAAACTTCTGCACTGGTAGCAGAAATTTTTGGCACAGAGCCTCCACCTCTGCTCTCAGAGCAGTGATATGGTGGCCCAGAAGCCATCTGTTCTGGGCTGTGAGCAGTGGTATGGCAGACTGGAAGCTTCCACCTCTGCACAGGGAGCTGTGGTTCAACAGCCTGAAAACTTACTCCTCTGATCTGGGAGTGGTGGTACTGTGGACAGGAAACCTCCTCCTCTGCTCTGGGACCCATGGTACAGCCGCCCAGAAGCATCCTCCTCTGTGCTGGGAGCCATGGTACAGCAATCCAGAAGCCTACTCCTCGGGGCTTGGAGTGGTGTTATGGCAGACCAGAAGCCTTCTCCTCTGCACTTTGAGCCGTGTTATGGAGGCTCAGAAATCTCCACATCTCTGGGATTGTTGGTACAGCAGCTCGGAAAACTTCTCTGCACTGGGAGCTGTGATTCCTCAGCTTGGAAGCCTCTTCCTCTGGGCTGGGAGATGTGGTATGTCAGCCCACCAGTCTCCTCCTCTCTGACTGCAGCTGGGTTATGATGCTCTAGAAGCCTTCTCTGGCCTGAGAGTGGTGGCACAGGGGCTTGGTATCCTCCTCTGAGCTGGAGGTGGTTGTACAGCAAACCTGAAGCCCCATCGACCGCACTGGGAGCTGTTGTACAGCTTCCCAAAACCCTCCTCCTCTGGCTTCGAGCAGTGCTATGGCGGCCCAGAAGCCTCTTCTGTCTGCTGGAGCAGTGGTTTGGCAGCCCAGAAGCCTCTTGCTCTTGGCTGGGAGCAGTGGTATGATGGATCTGAAGCCTCCTCTTCCACACTGGGAACCATGGTTTGGTGGCCCAGAAGCCTCCTCTGATGGTCTGGGTGTAGTACTACGGCGGCCAGGAAGCCTCATTCTCTAGCTTTGGAGCAGTGGTACAGTGATCTGGATGCCTCCACTTCTAGGCTGGGAATGTGGAATGGCAGCCTGGAAGCCTTGGCTTCTGCTGTAAGAGCCATGGTATTGCGATCCGGAAACCTCCTCCTCTGGGCTGTGAGCAGTGGTTTGGTGGCCGAGAAGCCTCTTCTCTGGGCTAGAGCAGTGGTAAGATGGTCTAGAAACCTCCTGCTGTGTTGGGAGCAGTGGTTGGTAAGATGGAATCAAAGCCTCCACTTCTATGCTGGGAACTGTGGTTCTGTGGCCTAGAATCCTCCTCCTCTGGCCTGGGAGTGGTGGTACGGCACACCAGAAGCCTTCTCCTCTGCACTTTGAGCCATGTTACAGAGGCCCAGAATCTTTCTCCTCAGGGATGGGATTGGTGGTATGGTGGCTCAGAAGCCTCCTCCTTTGGGCTGGTGTTGGTGGTATGGGAACCCTGAAGCCTCATCCACTGCACTGGGAGCTGTTGTATGGTATCCCGGATTCCTCCTCCTCTGGCTGGGAGCAGTGGTACAGAGGCCCAGAAGCCTGTTCTCTGGACTGGAGTCATGGTATGGCAGCCAAGAAGCCTCCTGCTCTGGGCTGGGAGCAGTGATAAGATGGACCTGAAGCCCCATCTTCTGCACTGGGAGCTGTGGTTCAGCAGCTGAGACGCCTCCTCCGCTGGGCTGGGAGCAGTACTTTGGTGACCCAGAAGCCTCCTCCTCTACGCTGGGAGTGGTGGTAAGGCATTCCAGACAACTTAACTTCTGCACTTGGAGCCATGATACAGTGGCCCAAAAGCTCCCTCCTCTGTGCTGGGAGCAGAGGTATGGTGGAACACAGCCTGTGCTGGGAGCCATGGTATGGTGGCTCAGAAACCTTCTCTTCTGGCCTGGGAGTGGTGGTATGGCAGACTGGAAGCATCCTCTTCTGGGCTGGAACCCATGGTTCAACAGCCTGGAACACTTCTGTCATCTGGGAGTGGCAGTACAGTGGATGTGAAACCTCCTCCTCTGTTCTGGGAGTCATGGTATGGCAGTCCTGAAGCCTCCTCCTTTGCCCTGGGAGTCATGGTACAGAGGCCAGGAAACCTCCTTGTCTGGGCCTGGAGCAGTGGTATGATGCCCCAGAAGCCTTCTCTTCTGTGCTGGGAACCATGGTACAGCAGCCCAGAAGCCTCCTGTGGGCTGTGAGTGGTGGTCCAGCAGACTGGAATCCTATACCTCTGTGCTAGGAGCCATGTTACGGAGGCCTCCTCTTCTGTGCTAGAATCAGTGGTACTTCACCTGGGAAGCCTCCTACTCTGCTGTGGGAACTGTGGTACAGCACCCTGGAAGCCTCCTCCTGTTCACTGGGAGTGGTGGTATGATGCATTGTAAGCCTCTCTGGGGATGGAGTGGTGGTATGACCACTGGGAAGCCTGCTCTTCTGCACAAGGAGTGGTAGAACTGCTCCCCATAGTCTTCCTCCTCTAGGCTGGGAGTCGTAGTTTGGTGGCCCAGAAGGCTCCTCCTGTGAGCTGAGAGCCATGGTACATTGGCCTGGAAGTCTCCTTCTTTGGGCTGTGTGCAGTGGTATCACAGACCGTAAACCTCCTCCACTGTGCTGGGAGCCATGGTATGGTGGGCAGAAGCCTCCTACTATGTGCTGGGAGCAGCACTATAGTGTCCCAGAAGCATCCTCTTTAGGGTGGGAGTGGTGGTATGGCAGCCCGGAAGCCTCCTCCTCTGTGCTGGGAGCGGTTGTATGGCAGCCTGGAAGCCTCTTCCTCTGTGCTGGGATCCATGGTATGGAAGCCCAGAGGCCTCTGCCTCTAGCCAGCGAGCGGTGTTACAGTGGCCTGGAAGCTTCCTCCTCTGCTGTGGAAGCCATGGTACATCAGCTCAGATGCTTCCTCATCTAGCCTGAGAGTGGCAGTACAGTGGACCGGAAGCCTCCTCCTCTGCTCTGGAAGCCATGGTAGGGTGGCCCAGAAGCCGCCTTCTCTGTTCTGGGAGCAGTGCTATGGCATCCCAGAAGCCTCCACCTTTAGCTGGGAGAGGTTGTACAGCGGACCCGAAGCCTCTTCCTATGTGCTGGGAGTGGTGGTATGGCAGTCTTGAAGCCTTGCCCTCTGTGCTGGGAGTCATGGTACCGTGGCCTGGAAGCCTCCTCCTCTGCACTGAGAGCTGTAGTACAGAGGCTCAGAGGTCTCTTCCTCTGGGCTGGAAGCGTTTTTTGGCAATGCAGTAGCCTCATCTTTTGTGATTGAAGCAGTGGTACAGAGACCCAGAAGCCTCCTCCTCTAGCCTGGGAGCAGTGGTACTGTGGCCTGGAAGTCTCCTCCTCTGGGCTGTGGTCAGGGAAATGGCAGCCCAGAAGCCTCCTCTGGGCTGGGAGCATTGGCTCTGTGTCCTGGAAGCCTCATCCTCAGGGCTGGGAGTGGTACTACAGTGGCCCAGAAGCCTCATCCTCTGTGATGGCAGCCTTGGTATGACAGCCCAGAAGCCTTCTCCTCTGGGCTGGGAGCAATAGCTTGGCGGCCTGGAAGCCTCCTCTTCTAGGCTGGAACCGGTGGTATGGCAGCCCAGAAGCATCCTCCTCTGCATTGGCAGCCTGGGTATGACCCCCCAAAGCCTTCTCCTCTGGCATGGGAGTGGTGGCACTGTGGGCCAGAAGCCTCTTCCTCTGTGCTAGCAGTGGTGGTACTTTGCCCCAGAGACCTCATTCTCTGTGCTGGGAGCCTTGTTTCAGTGCCCCTTAAGCCTCCTCCACTGGGCTGAGATCAGTGGAACAGCAGCCTGGAAGCCTCATGCTCCATGTAGGGGGGCATGGTATGGCTGTACAAAACCCTCCCCCTTTGGACTGGGAGTGGTGGTAAGGCAGATCGGAATCCCCCTCCTCAGTGCTGGGGGGCCATGTTACAGTGGCCTAGAAGCATCATCCTCTGCACTGGGATCTCTGTTATGGTGACCCAGAACCCTCATTCTCTGGGCTGAGAGCAGTGGTACAGCAGACCAGAATCCTCTTCCTTGGAGCTGGGAGCCATGGTGTGGTGGCCCAGGTGCCTTGTTCTATGCACTCGGATCTGTGGTACAGTGGGCCTGAATCCTCCTCCTCTAGGCTGGGAACGGTGGTACGGTGAGCCACAAGCATTCTCCTCTGCAATGGTAGCCTTGGTATGACCCCCAAAAGCCTTCTCCTCTGGGCTAGGAGTGGTGGAAAGGTGGCCAAAAAGCCTCATCCTCTGGGCTGGGAGCAATAGTATGGGAGACTGGTAGCCTCGTCCTCAGCACTGGGAGCTGTGGTATGGCAGACTGTCAGTCTCCTCCCCTGCCCTGGGAGTCATGGTACCATGGACCGGAAGCCTCCACACCTGGCATGGGAGTGACGGTATGGCAACCTGGAAGCCTCCACCTCTGGGCTGGGATTGGTGGTACAGCTGCCCAGAAGCATCAAAATCTGTGCTGGGAATCATGGTATGGTGGCCCAGAACCCTCCTTCTCTGGGCTGGGAATGGTGGTACAGAAGTCAGTAAGCCTCCTCCTCTGCACTGGGAGCTGTGGTATGGTGGCCCGGATGCCACCTTCTCTGCACTGGGAGAGGTGGTATGGTCACACAGAAGCCTCATCCTCTGGGGCTGGAATGGTGATATGGCATCCAGTAAGCCTCCTCCTCTGTGCTGGGAGCTGTGGTATGGAGGCCTGGAAGCCTCCTCCTCTGGGCTGGGAGCAGTGGTAAGGCAGCCTGTAATCCTCTTCCTCTGGTCTTGGAGCTGTGGTATGGCAGCCTGGAAGCTTCTTCCTCTGTGCTAGGAGCAGTGGTACTTCGCCCCTGAGGCCTCCTTCTTTGCACTGGGAACCTTGTTTCACTGGCTTTTCAGCCCATTCCTCTGGGCTGGGAGCAGTGGTACAGCAGACCAGAAGCCTTCTCCTCTTCTCTTGGAGCCATGTTACTGAGGCCCAGAAACCTCCTCCTCAGGGCTGGGAGTGGTGGTATGGTTTCACAGAAGCCTCCTCTGTGCTGAGACCTGTGGTACAGCAGCCTGGAAGCCTCCTCCTCTGAGCTAGGAGAGGTGGTATGGCAGGCCAGAAGCCTCCTTCTCTGCAATGGCAGCCATGGATGACACCCTGGAAGCCTTCTCCTCAGAGCTGGGAGCCGTGGCATGGTGGCTTGGAAGCTCCTCCTCTGGGCTGGGAGTGGTGCAACAGCGGCCTGAAGGCCTCATCCTCTGCACAGGGAACCATGGTACGGTGCCCTGGAAGGGTCCTTTTCTGGGCTAAGAGTGGTGCTACAGTGGACCAGAATCCTCATCCTCCAGGCTGGGAGTGGTGGTGTGGTGGCCCAGAAGCCTCATCTTCTGCACTGGGAGTCATGGTATGGTGGCCCAGAAGCCTTAACCTCTGGACTGGGAGCTGTTGAATGGAGGCCTAGAAGTGTCCTGCTCTAGGCTGAGTGGTGGTATGGCTGCCCAGAAGCATCCTCCTCTGTGCTGGGTGCCTTGTTTTGGTGGCCCTTAAACCTTCTCCTCTGGGCTTGGAGCACTTGTATGGCAGCCCAAAAGCCTCTTCCTCTGTGCTAGGAGCGGTGGTACTTCACCCCAGAGGCCTCCTTCTCTGCGCTGGGAGCCTTGCTTCACTGGCCCTTCATCCTACTCCTCTGGGCTGGGAGTCGTGGTGGTAAAGTAGACCAGAAGCCTTCTCCTCTTCTCTTGGAGCCATATTACCGAGGCCCAGAAACCTCCTCCTCAGGCCTGGGAGTGGTGGTACAGTAGCACAAAAGCCTCCTCTGTGCAGAGACCTATGGTCTGGTGGCCTGTAAGCCTCCTCCTCTGAGCTGGGAGCGGTGGTATGGCAGCCCAGAAGCCTTCTCCTCTGGGGTGGGAGCAGTGGTATGGCAGACTGGAAACCTCCTCCTCTGATCTGGGGGCTGTGGTAGGGAGGCCAAAAAGCCTCCTCCCCTGGCCTGGAGTGGTGGCATTGTAGTTTGGAAGATCCTCCTCTGGGCTGGGTGTGGTGCAACAGTGTCCATAAGCCTGCTACTCTAGGCTGGGAATTGTGGTCCAGCCACCCAGAAGCCTCCTCCTCTGTGCAAGGAGCTGTCAGACAGCTCCCTGTAAGCCTCCTCCTCTGTGCTGGGAGTCATGGTTCAGTGGCCTGGAAACCTCTACCTCTGGGGTGGAAGCAGTGGTATGGCAGACTGTAAACCTCCTCCTCTGTGCTGGGAGCTGTGGTACAGAGGCCCAGAACCCTCCTCCTCTGTGCTCGGAGCTGTGGTATGGTGGCCCAGAAGCCTTCTCTTCTGATCTGGGAGCAGTGGTAGGGAGGCCAAAATGCCTTCTCCCCTGGCCTGGGAGTGGTGGCATGGTGATGCAGAAGCCTCCTGCCCTGGGCTGTGAGTGGTGGTACGATGGACCTGAAGCCTCCTTCTCTGCACTGGAAACTGGGGTTTGGTTTGGTGGCCTAGAAGCCTTCTCCTCTAGTGGCACTACCGTGGTGGAAGTCTATTCCTCGACACTGGGAGAGGTGGGATGGCAGCCCGGAAGCCCCTGCCTTTGTGCTGGGAGCAGTGGTATGGTGGCTTCTTTAATAAATGGTGCTAGAAAAATTGGGCTTCAGCTTGCCAAAGATTCAAACTAGACCCATACTAGACCCATATCTTTCACCATGCACTAAACTAAAATTGAAATCAATCAAAGATCTAAATATTAAAAGAGAAACACTAAACCTGCTAGAAAATAGGTTAGGTAAAAGTCTTGAAGACATTGGCTTAGGGAAAGACTTCATGAACAAAGCCTCATTTGCATGGAACCTAGCACAAAGAATCAACAACTGGGACCTCATTTTTCTCTTGCACTGCAAGAGAAACCACCAACAGAATGAAGAGCCACCCTACAATGTGGGAAAAATTTTACTACCTATTCCTCAGAGGAAGGACTCCTATCTGGGAGATATATGAACTTAAAAAAGTAAACCCCATCCAAAGACCCAACCCAAAAATGGGCATCTGAAATGAACAGACAATTTTCAGAAAAAGAAGTAGAAGCAGCAAATAAACATATGAAAAAATGTTCAATATCACTGGTCGTTCAAGAGTTGCAGATGGAAACAACACTGAGATTCTGTCTCACTGCAGTAAGAATGGCTGATATCAGGAAAGCAACCAATAACAAATGCTGGTCAGGCTGTGGGGAGAAAGGAACACTTCCACTTTTTCTTGGAATGTAGACTGGTGCACTCACTGTGGAAATCAGGGTGGAAATTCTATAAAAAAAGTAGAATTAGAGGTCACACTGACCCAGCTATTATCCTTCTGGGTATGTTCCTGAAAGAATTAAAAGTATTGCACCACAGTGATTTATGCACACCCATGAACATAGTGGAACAGTTTGTAATAGCTAAATCTTGGAAACAGCCCAAATGCTCACCAAATGGTGAGTGTATAAAGAAGATTTTTTAAATAAAATGTAGTACTACTTAGCCATAAAAAGATAAACTTGAGACATTTATAGCTGAATGGATGCACCTTGAGGCCATTCTTTTAAGTGAAATAAATAGGCAACATGTGCATATACTCAAGTATTTCTCTTTTGTGAGAAACTAAAAGTGCAAATGATGACCAAACTGCATAAGAGATATAGTGGAATAGGAAGAAAATATTCAAAGGCAAAATGGAACTACATGTTGGGGGGTAAGAAGAGAAAGAAAAAAAAAATGGAAGAAAAGAAGGGAAAAAAAGAAACGAAGTTTATGTATATAGGGATGGGTTGGGGGATTGAAGGGAGGACAGGGGAATCAGAAAAAATAAGAACCAAGATATATTATGTACAGGTACAATTTCCCAATGATGAATGTGATCATATAGTATGCCTAAAATGTACAAATAAACTCAATAAAAATTAATTAATTAAAAATTAAATTAAATTCCAGACATAACTCAAGTTGTTCATATTCACATCAGTCATTACTTGAAGGTTCTCCGTAACAGTTTTGGTTATGTATGGCCATCTTGACGATATTAGTTCTGCATATCCAGGAGCATTGGACATCTTTCTATTTTCTAATTTCCTCCTGAATCTCCTCTTTCAGAGTACTGTAATTTTCTTTGTACAGGATCTTCACATCATTCAGGAGGTTAATTTCTAAGTTTTTCCCTTTCCTTGAAGCTACTGTGAATGGTATTGTTTTCATAATTTCTTTATCATCAGGTGTATCATCAGTATTCACAACAACTAATGAATTTTGTATGCTGATCTTCTATCTGGCTAAGTTGCTGAAGTTGGTTATTAATTCTAAGAGTTTTTTGGTGGAGTTCCTTGGGTCTTCTATGTAGAGTATCATGTCTTCTACAAATAATGATAATTACTTCTCTTTCTTTATTTACTCAGAAAAAGGCTGTGGGTCCCTTTGGGGAAGTTTGGGAATAGGTTAGCAGCCCCAGAAACCATTTACAAGGGATGCCATCCTCTCCTTCATTTGAGGTGTTCTAGGTCTATAATGTGGCTCAAGTTTGAGACTTGATTGAGATGCTCTGATTCTCTTTTATCATGGTTTAAGGTAGATTTTTGTTCATTTTCATAGAAATATTTCTGCTCCTTAGATCCAGTAAAAATTTAGTAGATTGCATATCTAATTCATATCTATAAACACAAGGATTAATTATAGAAATATATAAGTATAGGTAAATGTGCATAGATCCCACCACATGTTCTTCTAAGAACATGTGAACCAGAGATACACAGGAATGCCTATTGGTAAGTGCACACAGATTCCAGGGAGAAGCACCACTGGACAAGAGCTGAGCAGGTGTGGGCAGTACCCAGCTAGGGTCCCACCCAGACACCAGCAGCTTCGGCCCACAGGCCTCAGCCAAAGGCCTGCCTGGAAAGCACTATGTAGGTGGGCAAGCAACAGCCAGAGGCCAATGAAGATACCATTGGTAAGTATTTGCAGACCCCAGCCAGAAGCCCAATCAGACATGAGATACTCAGTGCACAGCCCCCAGACAAAGGCCCTCCCAGAAAACAGTTACACAGGGGGTAGGCCCCAGCCAGAGCCATACTCAGATAATATCCAAAGTGTGCACAGGCCACATCAAGAAGCCCACCTGGACAAAAGGGAAATGTGGGGGTCCAGAAGGCTACCATTCTGAACCCAGGAATTGGCACAGTGGTGAGTAGCAGAGACAAGTCCTCTCTGAGGCTTGCTGAGAACTGAAGAACACTAGGTGAGCAAAAGGTCACCTCAACAAAGGCTCAGCAGGCTGTATCTGTTGAACTGAGAAGACATGTAAAAAAGTATCTAAACCAAACTTCCAGATCACCTAAGGCAACACCAGAGGGAAGAGGATCTGGAAAAAATGAAACCACAAATAATTTCTCAGATAAAAACAGAGACTGTAACCATAGTGCAAGAAATGATTAATAACTCTAGAGCAGATACAGATTAAAAATAGAGGAGCTGAGGAATATGATGAAATGCCAAAATAGGAAACAAATGGAATCCATAAAACACATGCAAACAGATATCTAGGAGATTAAAACTCCATTTGAAACTTTACCCAGAATAATAAGCCAATGTGAGGACAGACTTTCAGATATAGGAGACAGGATTGCAATTAGTGACCAGGAAAAGAAAAATTTCTTTAAAATAGTAAGGGACCAGAGAAATAAATCCAGAAGTTGCTAGATGATGCAAAGAAGAACAACATAAGAATGATTGGAGTCAATGAAGAAACAGGAGACAGTGAAAATGACATAAAAAACTTTTTGCAAAAGTAATGTCAGAAAACTTCCTAAGCAGGGGAAAAGAACTCAACATACAGATAAGTGAGGCATATAGGACACCAAATAGCCCTGATCAAAAGAAATCCACACCTAGGCATATAATAGTTATGATTCTAGAAACCCCAAAGAACAATATCCTACAAGAACTTAAAGAAACATATATAAAGGAAAGCCCATCAGAATCACAGCAGACTCTCAACACAACTGCTCAAGGAAAGAAGAGACTGGGGTGAAGTCTTTCAAGTACTGAAGGAAAACAACCTCCAACCCAGATTGATGTACCCTGCAACATTATCTTTCACGACAAAGAGCAACTTAGGAACTTCATGAATACCAATCTAGCACTCCAAAAATTCTTCAACAGTATCCTAGGAAAAGCCAATGAGGATTGTGAAAGCACAGAAAGCACAGCAGAATGAATCCATCAGGCATGACAGGAAATTAAAGTCAAAGAAGGAGAATCCAACAAAAAGAAAAAGTCATGACAAGGATGTCAATACATATCAGTTACAACAATCAATGTTAATTGTCTCAATTCACCAATCAAAAGAAATAGACTGGCAGAAAGGGTCAAGAAGCAAGATCCAACAATATCCCGCATACAAGAAATACACTTACCTTGGTTTAACTCCTGGGTTGATCCTTTGAAATTGCTTATTGTAAGTATCTTTGTTGCTTGTTATTAGAACCCTTATGGAATGATTGTCTCTCAGAGGTGTCTTCCAGATATAGCTGGTCTTTAAGTTTTGAGTCTCTATCTCATTTTCATTATACCAGGAAGGATCACTGACTAGATCAATAACAACACCTTAGCCCAAGTGATACAATCAGCAACCCCATTGCATCAAGTACATCTTAGAAAATGACATTTTGTGGTAGTTATTAATCTATCACCTTTAGCTGTGTGAATTAAATCAAGATCAAGGACCAATCCAACATATAGTGAATAAACTCTTCAATATAACAACTTTACCCTTTGGGATGTGGAGTTAGAAGGAGTTGGGGATGGAGAAATAGATAGGTAGAAGGATAGGGGAAGGTTAGTAGTGAGGCCAGAGGACACAGGCTAGAAGGAAAAAGATAATAATGGAAAAATAAAGAAGAACTCTGAATGAGGGCCAGAACAGGGTCAAAAGTGGAGATGAACAATGTGGGAGAGCAAGAGAGTGAGTGTAAGAGAGAGAGAAAGGAAAGAGAAAAGAAAGAAGAAAAGGGAAAAAGGAGACAAAAACAAATATTTGCAAAGAGTAGGAAAAAATAAAGATAAGAGGAGAAAAAGAAAAGAAAAGAGAAAAAACATAAACTACTAATACTAATTTTGGAAATAAAAAGTAAAAATGAAAATGAAGGACCTCTTTCAGGTATGCCTCTGTTGTCACAATAGACAACATTGGTAGCAGTGTGCAGATATAAGTCAATGAGTCTCAGCGAGCCAGTTGCAGACCTGCGAGATTCAGGGAGATTTCTGGCTACAAGTCCCAAGTTGAGCTCCCTGTCCTCTTGTAGGGTTGCACTCGTACTGCAGGTTCCAGCTGCTCTTCCCCTGAAGATAGTCCCGGTTCCAATGTGAGGTGATGATGACTCCAAATTACTCAGTACAGCGTTCTGGTGGTCCGGTGTCCTCTGTGTCTTTGTAGTGTGGAACCAGGTGGCAGTACAGCCAAGAGGCCAGAGGAGCGGGGGGGGGG
>NW_004624836.1:1217116-1265250 GCF_000247695.1 Heterocephalus glaber | reverse complement strand
AACAAAATCTTTGTAAATACGGTGGAATGGAGGGGTTGAAGGGAGGGCTGGGCAAGGGTGAAAGATGGGAACCAAGAGAGTTTATGTAAAGGTGCAAATTTCCAATGATGAATGTCATTATATTGGATACCTAAAGTACCAATGATTAGAATGAATAATCGGTAATGCAAAATAGGAAGAAAAGTTCCAAAGGGGTAGTGGTAGTGGGACGGGCAGGGGAAAGGAAAGAAGGAAAAGGAAAAATGATGAGAAATGGAAAAAATGGAAATAAAGTCTTTTTAAATAGGAAAGGGTGGAGGAGGTGAAAAGAGGGCTAGGAATGGGGACAAAATACGAAACAAGATGCATCATGTAAAGGTACCAGTTCCCAATGAGAAATGCAATTGTGTTGTATACCTAAATTGTACAAATAAACGAATTTAAGAAAAAAATAACCAAATTCAGAAAGCAGCTGGATACAAGGCCAACACACAATAATCAATATCTTTTCTGTAAATGAAAAGCAGATTCACTTAGAGAGAAATGGGGCAATCAATCCCTTTCACTGTAGCATCCAAACAATTGACATACTTAGTAATAAGCCTAACAAAAGAAACCAAATACCTCTACTCTGAAAAGTATAGCATTCTGAAAAAAGAGATTGAGGAGGACATCAAAAAATGGAAAGACATCCCTTGCCCCTAGGTAGGAAGAACCAATACACTGAAAATGACCGTACTTCCAAAACTGCTATATAGATTCAATGCAGTCCCAATTGAAACTCCAGCAGCATATTTAACAGACCTTGAGAAAACAATCCAAAAATTCATTTGGAACAAGAATAGACCTAGAATAGCAAAAGCAATTCTAGGCAACAAAGATAATGTAGAGAGTATCATAATCCCCAACTTGAAGCTATACTACAAAGCTACTGTGATAATAACAGCATGGTACTGGCATAGAAACAGACCCGAAGAACAGTGGAACAGATTAGATGGTGCAGAAGCAACTCCAGACACACTCTCTAGGATACATAAAGAATGCAAAAACATCAGACCTCCCAAATTTAAAGGCCCAATCCAAAAAATAGGCATCTGAAATGAACAGGCTTTTCTCAGACAAAGAAGTAGAAACCGTAAATAAACATATGAAAAAATGTTTAACATCACTGGTCCTTCGAGAGATGCAAATGAAAACAACACAGATTCCACCTCACCCTAGAAAGAATTGCTGCTATCAAGAAATCAACCAACAACAAATGCTGCCGGGGTTGTGGGGAACAAGGAGCCCTTTCTCCACTGATGGTGGGAGATTATACTGGTGCAAGCACTATGAAAATCAGTATGGACATACCTCAATGAACTAGGATTAGAGGTCCCATATGACCCAGCTATTTCCCTGCTGGGTATCTTTGCAAAAGAATCATACCACAGCAATACATGTGCTCCCATATTCATAGCAGCACAGTTTGTGATAGCTAAAATTTGGAAACAGCCCAATTGCCCATCAACTGGATATTGGATAGAGAAAATGTGGGTTTTTTTATAAAGTGGAGTACTACTTAGTCATAAAGAATGAGAAATTAGAGACATTTATAGCCACTGGTTGCACATTGAGGCAATACTCCTTTTTTTTTGTGCTGAGAATTGAACTCAGGACCTTGTGTTTGTAAGGCAGGCATGGTCCTCTGAAGGACCCCAGGTGGATACCAGCTGGATTCGATAGTCTTAAGTGAACTAAATAGAACACACATGTGTAAATATGGCATAGTTTCTTGGTGTGAGAAACTAAAAGGGTAAATAAGGATCAAAATGTATAATAGATAACTTGAAATAGGAAGAAAAGGTGCAAAGGGGAAGGAGAAGTGGCAGGGGTAGGGGTAAGGAAAGAAGGGAATGGAATATGAGAAAAGGAAAAAATGGAAACAAAGTCTTTGTAAATAGGTAGGGGTAGAGGGGTTGAAGGGATGGGATTGGAAAGGGGAAAAATAAGAACCAAGATATATTATGTAAAGGCTCAAAATTCCAATGATAAATGTGATTATATTGTACACCTAAAATGTCCCAATAAAATTAATTTTAAGAAAAAGAACCAAGAGCCCAGAATGCTTGTCCACTGTGAGCAAGAAGCAGCCATCCATCTGTGAACTTGTGTCAATCCTAGGAAGGAATAAAGGTGCCTCCATGTTCCTTGCCAGCCACATTCTCCTTGTGCAGCAAGTTGGTGTGCATTCCTTCTCTATAAGGCTCATCATTGAGGACTATGGGTTTCACCACTGCCTTCTTGCCCCCACACCATATCTGGATATGTTTATTCCTCTAACACTGATTCAGGCATCCAGCACTATAGGTACTGATAATTACATGCCCCATCCCACATTTGAGCATATATCAGGGTTTGGTACAAATGTCACACAGAGTATGCTATCATTGCCCTCCTTCCACCTTTCTTCATGCAGTGTTTGAGCCGAAGCTACAGCCTGGCCTGTGGGCAGATGCTTTAATTCCCCAACTGAGGCTGGATTTGTCAGTGCCAGGGGCCCTTTACATCAACAGAGCTTACCCCAGCAGTGTTTGAGAGATCCATAATGTAACTAGCTTTACCATTTGAATTGTTAGAGTGGTCACACAAAAGAAAACCCATACATATGTACTGTGTACTCTACACCTCCCTGAGCCATAAAAGTGTTCCCACAATTCTATGTTCCCCCAAAGAATGTGAGTCTGTCTCTGCCATGCCACACACTTTGTGCATAGCTATTCGTTACATTCAAAGATGCAATAGAGAGCATATACTACACTCTACACTACACTTTGGCTGAAGCCAAAGCCAGCATTGAATATATAACTAACACCCCAGACTGGAAGACCAAATGGGAAGAATGAGGGCTAATGGTCCTCTTTGGTGAGTGCTGAGAAGAGGGCATGCAAGCATACTAACAAGCTGCAGAGAAAAATAAAAACACCTGACATTAATTTGTTTACATGGAGATGTACCATGGAGAGTGAGAGACAGATAAATCCTGTGTAACTTTAATTGCTTGTGCCTGTGTCTGAGTGAATAAAGCCAAAGTGCACCAATCACTTGGAGCTCTATTTCAAAAGAGACATGAGCCCCCTGGTCCTTCAGATTTTAATCTGTTTCTGTGTTTTTATTTGTCATTTTCCTCATCTCTTGTTCAGGTTCAAGCTTGTAGGCTGGTTCCTACAGGTGACACCCAAACAGGGTCAAGGAAGTCCCTCTCTGGGGAAAATTCTAGTGAATCAGTGATGAGACTGCCACAGGAGAAAGATTCTGGCCAGAAAAAAAATGAGAAAAGAAAGAAAATGACAAAAGGAAAAGAAAAAAGAAATGGAATGTGAGTGTGCATGGTAGAATCAGCAAGGGTAATGGGGCAAAATTCATTGACTGCAGTATAGCATTTTATCTCTTTATGGGAAATTCTGTTGTGCCAGTTTCACACTCAAGTTAGTACCCCATTAATTTCTCATGTATTGAAAGATGTTATCCAACATAAATCCTTGCTTTCCTTAGACAGGTGCATTTCATGTACAGAGTTGGGATCAAGTTAGAGAGGGTTTGGAGCGTGCTTGTACCCAGGGCTTTGCTATATTCCCTAAAACTTTCTCCACATGAAGCTTTGTCCATGCAGTTCTTTCCCCTTTAGCTGTGGGGGAACATCCTATACTATATACCCTAACCCTAACCCTAAGCCTAACATCCTATACCTGGGGAGGGACTAATTCCTTGTCAAATTTAAGTCATCCCACCCACTATTGTTAGAATGCTGTCCTTCAGGTCCTCCTCAAAGAGGAGACTTCAGATGACTTAAGATCTTCATCAGCTCCTCATTGTGCTAGGATTACACCCCCTAGGTCACTTGATACTGCCTGCAATTATTGTGTACCCAATAAATGATGGCTAGCTTGGAGAATCTCTGTCTTTGCCCACTCTGAGGCACTACCTCCCAGCCCCGCATATACTTTGACATTATGCAAGTCTATAGTGTCTATTTTCTCTTTAGCCCTTGAAGTTCCCCTTTCTAGGTAGTTGGAGGATTGATTGCCCTCCAATATCTGACTTTTGTGTTTTCCCCCAAATGTTCACTTATTAGTTTACTCTTCCTCTTCTGTGTCTAGTCCTTCTCTAAATATGTTCTGGAAAGCTGACTTAATGGTCATGCATTCCTTTAGTTTCTTCTTATTTTAGAAGGTGTTTATTTTTCTCCAATTCAGAAGAATAGTGGTACTGCATATAGCAATCTAGGTTGACTCTCATTTCCTTTAAGATCTTGAAATACATTAATCCTTTCCCTTCTTAATAGTTTCTTCTGAGAGATCTGCTCTTATTGGGATAAATTTGCCTCTATAAGTGATTCAGAGTTTTTCTATCACTGCTTTCAATTTTCTGTCTTGGTTGTATACTCTTGATATTTTCTGTACAACAAGATATAAGGAGTTTCTTTTCTGGTCATATCTCTTTGGGATTCTATATGTATCCTGTATATACATGTCTGCATATTTCTCTATGTTTTTGAAATTTCTTGCTATTATTTCACTAAATAGGTTTTTCTATGCCTTTAATCTGAATATTAAAACCCTCTTGCCTGCCAATGGGTATTAATTTTGGTTTTTAAGTCATATCCCAGAGGTGTTGGGTACTTTTATAGTAATAATTTCTTTTTCTTTTCATTAATTTTAGAACATAATTGTTCTTCAAATTTGACTTCTAGCCTTGATATATTGTCTTCTGTTTACTGAAGTCATGTTTTCCCCTTAGTTTTTTACTTGATTAATTGAGATTTGCATTAGAAGATTTCAATTATTTTTTTCAGAATTCTTATTTCTTTATTGAAATTCTGCATTGTCTAGCTTATTTCACTGAGTTGTTCACTTGTATTCTCTTTGAGTTCTTTAGTCATTTTTACAGCCATTCTTTTGACTTATTTGTTTGAGATTTCACATTCTTCAATATCATTGACATCTGTATTAATTCTAGCAAAAGTAGTATTATCGTCATGATTTTTAAAAAATATTTCTGTGTGGAGATTTTTGTGTCAGTAACAAAAGTCTTATACTTTTACATGTTGACCTTTTTGGGGGAGAGGATTTTCTTGACTATGTGTCCTTGGACTATCAGTCTATTGTGTAGTGTTGAGGATATATCTAAATGAGATTTATAGTTTATTTTTATATGGCTTCCTTGCCTGTGATTAGTGAGAATAGACAAAAGACATAGTGTATCAGAGCCTGAGTGAAATGTTTTCTCTGTGAATCTTGCAGGAGTAGGGTCAGTCTGATTTGCTTCAAACACCAATGTATGTGGGGGATGGGGTAGCTGTGGGTAATTCTCTGACTGTTTTCAGCTTAGTGTAATAAAGCTGTGGGTTCACTCTATGTTCAAATTCATCACTGGTGTGTTTCTATTGAAGCATGGTTTCTCTGTGTTGTTATGGGGGTAAATTTCCAGTAGCAGGACTTCAGTGCCTTTCAAGCCATGTCTATTTGGTGCTAGTTCACTGGCTAGGAGCTTTTATTACCCTAATCTGAAGTATGAACTCTAGATTTCACAGGATTAGGTTGTGGCTGAAATAAGATGCAATTTCTCTCTAAATTGGTTTGAGCTTGTTGCCTAGGAGCACAGCATGGTTCCAATGTAATTGTAACATCTTGCTTGATTCTCAAAGCTTCTTCAAGGGAAGACAGTAATAATGGTGGCAATAATCACATGTAAAAATTCCAAATTAACAATAAAACAAAAATCAGATTAAAATCAAAACGCGAATATCCATAAGAAGGGAAAGGAGCAGAGAAAGTATAATGTTGAAAGTTGAGGATTAATAAAACAAAGCATAAAATCAACAATAAAAAGGGAAAGAAAAAAGGCATAGGAAATATGATGTATGAGAAAGGAAGCAAAAGAGAAGAAAATAAGAAAGATGCATGTGAAATGAGAAAATGGTAAAGAAGAGTAAAAAGGGGCAAGATAAATTCCAAATGAAGGAGAAGGAATGGACAATAGATCACTAATCAAGTAAATGTAAAAAAGTGAAAAATAAAAACAGAATTAAAATGGGGAGAATAAGTAACATGAATCAACAGATGTGTAGCACAGATGAAGAGAAAAGTGTGAGATGGAGTTCATAACAAAATCAAAACAAAACAGTGATCAATTCTACTCATTTCCTGTCATTTTATGGCAACCAATTTATGCCAGTACAGTGTGTCCTGCTTGTTCTGTTTCTAGCTGAGCAAGCTGATATAAGTATTTAGATAAGGATAACCTTGAGTTTGCAGTTCTGAGGAGTAGGTTTTTTATGACCATCTAGGACATGGCAATTGACACTGATTGGCATTCAGGGGCCCTTGTTTCCAAACCAGTTTCAAGACTGTTTGGCACAAAGCTGAAAGGTGCATATTCACTCCACTTTCTATTACTGGGTGCATATCACCATCCAAATGACTGAGCACTGGCACTAGCCCTGCTCACTAATCTGAGCTTGGCAGCCTCTGGGACACAAAACATGAATCGGTGAAATACAATGGTTTACATGACCAATGGCAGTGTGTCTGTGTTTATACCAAAAGCCCATTATTTTCAGCTTCTACATTTTAGTGGCTGTGGGCTATCTTAGATAGTCTTCTACTAATCCAAATGAGACAAGGCAGTGCACCTGTATAGTGTGTCAAATTCCTGAAAAGCATAAGAAGGTGTGAGGAGAATTTATGCCACTGAATATTTCACTGCTGAATGTTCAAGAAGTCCAAGAAATCTGTAATCATCCTTCTCAGGTTATCTAACACTTCCTGCCACTGTTACTTCCCAGTGGGATCCTGTTCCATCCTCCCCTTTCTCCAGATTGCCTTGGGTGGCCTTTTCCTACATAGTCAGTGCAATGAGTCATCCTCCAAGACCCATAACTTCAGTTGCTCTGAACCTTCCACTCACCAGTGGAGATTACCCCTAAAATAAGTACCTTCTCAATATAGGTTCTGTTTATAGCCTTTGAAGAGTTTGCACAATACTAATCTGGGTTGTTGGGTGTAAAGAATTGTTTTCTGTCATAAGACCTCAGCTAAGGTAAGAGCTTGTATGCTGGATGACTTTCTCCACAAGTATCTTTGGCTAGGTTTAATATAGAAGTTGCTTGAGTTGGCCACTTGCCTTATATATTTGGCTTTATGATGTCTTGGCCCACAGTTGGAAAGTCATAGTTGAAATTTGGAGTATTTCTCTATAGCATTCTTTGTATTGCTTTTATGGAATTCTAGTTAAACTTCCTTTAATTGTTTACTGGTTCCCAGAACAGTTCCTTGTTTTACTTCAGGGTGGAATAATTTCTCCTTTGTTTTGGACAGAATCTTTCCAATTGCTGAGTTGTACAAATTTTCTGGTCATTTCACCACCTTTGCAGCATTCCCTAGTGCACCCAATATTATAAAATAAACATAAGACTTAAAGGGACGGGGTATGATTTAACCAGGCTATAATTGGGGGTTCTTTAATGTCCCACTTTCAGAAACAGATAGACCACATAGCCAGAAAATCAACAAAGAAAGCAAAACTTAGCTATACCATAGGTTAAATGGATTTAATACACATTTACAGAATATTTAAAGCAACAACCACAGAATATATTTTGGGGGGACTTAAACACATGGATCATTCTCTGAAATACACCATGTGTAAGCCCACAAAAAATCTGAAAAAAGAAAAAACAATAAGTCATATCATATATTTCATCTTACCTAATGGAATAAAATTAGAAGCATTAGAAATTTCAAAAATATAGTATTCTTGGTGATTTAACAATATAAACATGGGCATGCAGATATTGATATAGTATGCTGACTTAAATTTTCTTCAGGTATATGCCAAAGTGTGAAATTGCTGGGACATATGATAGCACTATTTTTAATTTTCTATTATTTGAGAAACCTTCATACTAATTTCCAAATTGGCTATGATAACTTACATACCCAACCAACAATGTAGGAAAATTCATGTTTACCTTGAAAACTTAACAGAATTGATGTATTTAGTATTGTTTTTAAATTAATGTTTATATATTATGCAAGTAGAAATGTAATAATATCATCAGCATTTGTCAACTGCTGCAATATATACCATAAAACATTGGAATGCGAGTAACTTGTTCTGCCAGTGTTCCATAAACAAGGATACATTTCTAATAAATTTTAACTTGATAAGTGAGCAATGTCTTGCGATGTGAGCAGTATGTGATGCCAAACATCACCTGATCATAACTGTGCCAGTGGTTCTTCTCTCTCTCTCACTTCAGGATTGTGGGTGATCATCTCCCAGCAGTAAGAAAGAGGTTATAGAGAAGATCTTGTCTGCAGTGGAGGAGGAGAAAAAGGTGGAGAAATCTCTCACTTCAAATGAGATTAGGGAGATTTGGAAAATGTGGAAAACAGTGCAAAATTGTGTAGAAAAGCACCACTCAAATAAAGCTGTAGCAGTGTGAATAATGATTCTGTTTAACAACAATGCAATGTCACATTTCCACAAAATCCTCAAAAGGAGGCAAAAGCAAGTGTCATTGGATAGGTTCCTTGTTAAAGTTGGAAGAAGAGCAAAAGATTCCACCGAGCCAATAGAAAGCAGTGATTCTGTTAGTGATAGGGAAAGTCATCCTACACAATAACCCTGTTCTCTATTGTCTCCCTCACATGAACCACGAAGTTTTGCAAAGGTAAGTGCAGGTTAATTTGTTTATTTTTCTTTATATTTTGTATTTCCTTTTTTGTATTATATTATGGTATTATAATTTTATATGAATATTTTTGGATTGTGGTATGAATCATCTGAGTTTCCATTAATTCTTGCGGGAAAATTTGCTTTGATATACAAGTGGTTTGGACTATAAGCCTGTTTCCAGAATGAATTATGCTTACAAACCAAGGTACTTATTTTCAAGAAGTAACGTTTTTAGATTAGTAGCATGTAATATTTTTAGTTTTTAGTTATTAGTATATTTGTGATAAATAATTGTATTCATAATGGGGAACTGGTACATATGTATATCAAATATTGATCATTTTTACTATTCTCCCTCTCTGTGACCTCCTCTCTTTCCTTCCCCTGATTCACTTCTCTCTGTTTATTGCCATTACTCTTTTATTTAACCCTTTAAGTTATTTATATTTTGAATTTTTCATATAGGAATAAACATACTATCCATCCTTTCTTGAGAAATAATTACAATCTATCCTTCTTCATGGCTCTGTAGTATTCCATATGTGTATATAGTACATTTTCTTTATCTATTTTTCTCTTAATGGTTCTTGGGCTGCTTCAATGATTTAGATGGTATGAGTTGTGCTGCCATAAACATAGGTATACATGTATCACTACATTATAATTACTAGCACTTTTGAAAGATATTCAGAAGAGGTATGCCTTCATCAAATGAAATTTCTACATTTAGATTTTTGAGAAAAATCTCCATAATTAATCCTAAATTGTTGTACTAGTTTATATTACTACCAAAAATGTAGCTAGGTTTCTTTTTTGCACAACCTCACCAGCATTTATTTTTTTGGTACCAGAGACTGAACTCAGGACCTTGTGCTTGCAAGACAGGCACAGTGACACTGAGCTAAATCACTGGCCCTGGTTTGTTTTGTTTTTGTGTGTGTGTGTGTGTGTGTGTTTTGCTTCGTTTTGTTTTGTTTGAGTCTTTGATAATAGCCATACTTACTGGAGTAAGGTGGAATCAGTTTTGTGTTGATTTGAATTTCTCTAATGGCCAAGGATGCTAGACATTTTTATGTACTTATTCGTCATTTGTACTTTTGGTAAGTGTCTATTTCAATTGTTGTTTTTTATTGCATCTCCTATTTTGGATGTTTTACTTTATGGAGTTCTTTATATAGTGTATACATTACTCCTCTATCCAAAGTGTAACTATCAAAAAAAAATAATTCAGTAGTTGTCTCTTTACTCTGTTGGTTGTTTGCTGTGAAGGGGGTATTTAATTTGACCCAATCCTATTTGTTTATTCTTGATATTACATCATGTGCAATTTAATCTCTATTCAGGAAGTCCTTGCCTATGCTTATGTCTTCAAGAGGTTTACTACTTTTTTTTCTTCCAGGAGACTGTTTCTGTTTTTATATATAGTTTTTTGATCCAATTTGATTTAATTTTTCTTCGGTGTACAAGACATGGATCTAGACTTATTCTTCTGCATGTGTATAACCAATTTAGCCACCATAAGTTTTTTGTTGTTGTTGTTGTTGGTTTTTTTTGGTACCGGGGATCGAACTTGGGACCCTGTGCTTGCGAGGCAGGCGGCGGAACCACTGAACTAAATTCCCGGCCCACCACAAGTTTTTAAAGATGCTATTTTTTCTCCAGTTTGTGCTATTGGCCACTTTATTAAATATCAGAAGACTAGATGTGCTTGAAATATTTTCTGTATCCTCTATACCATGGTATTAGTTAACATGCTTTTTTGTGAAAGCACTCAACAGATTTTATTGCTGTATTCTTACCCATATTTTCCTAGGATGGAGCATTCAAGATAAATCTTCCATAATACTGAGCTGATTGTTAGTATTATTATTATTTTTTGGTGCCAGGGATCAAACTCGGGACCTTGCACTTGCACGGCAGGCGCCGGAACCACTAAGCTAAATCCCCAGCCCCTGTGCTGATTATTATGTAGAGAAAGTCAGAGTTCAAATGATACAGATATACTGTTTATAGTTATATTTAGTAGATTTAAAAAAAATAATCTCTCTATTTGTCCTATAACTTTATATAAATTTACAGAAACTTTCTTTTAAAATGTCTTCATAGTTAAATTGCACTTTTGCTAAGAAGATGGGTCAATAAACACCTCATGCCACCATTTCTGACGCCAAACCTGTATATATTGGAATGTTTTTCCTAGTCTTTCTGCTTACTCTGACCATTTTAGTTCTTTCTTACATTAGAATTTTATGCATTTTTGACATTTTAGAATTGAAGAACTTTGTATATGTTTGAAATATTTTTGAAAAGTTCCCGAAATTTTATTAAAAATTTGTATTTTGTAAGACATTGTGAAATTTTTCATTTTCAGAGTGCATTTTGCTGATTATGAAGTTTTTGGTGGAAAATCTTTCATCCTCTCTTATCCTGGCTTTGTAAGTTCCAAAATAAAAGTAAGCTTAAATCTTGTGGATTTCTTATTTAATCATTGTTTATTCAATTATTATTATTTAATGCTATTTGATTAAGTCATTTTATTATGCTAACTGTAGGAATTTCTTGTTGTTTTTTATGTTTTCCAGTTCTACTAAGATATATATCAGCATAGATATATTTGAGTTTATTTGAATGAAAGTTGAGATTATTGTGTATTTGATTTTTTTCAGAAAATTTGAGATTTTTCAGCCATTAATTCTTCATATATTCATTTTGCTAATATCTTTTTTTAGGGATTCCTTTTTAAATTTTCTCCTGTTAATTACTTCTTTCTTATTTTTACTCTCCCTATAATTTTTTCTTTTTTCTCCTTCTTTTTCTTTTGTCCTCTATTTTTTGCCAATTGTTTGCCCTACCATCACCTAATTCTATAGACATCCTTCTACTCCTCGGTAAGATCCTTTGACTACTTCTCTCTCCTCATTCTCATATCATAGGTTTTAAGATTTTAAAGTTTTCCTTTTGCATCCCTCATTTCCAAACCCCAAGTCTTTAATAATATAACCATAATGTTTTGTTAATATTTTGATAGTTAATTCTATAAAATTACTGTTGAAATATTTTTTAACATTAGCCAAGATATGACTGTTATATTTAGTATATATTAGCTGTAAGTCAGTACCTGGGTTGCCTTAATGTTTTGCATCAAATTTGCCAGTTTCTTCTTTAGGATTACAGTGGTATATAACTGATTCTTATGGTATGTTAATATCTAATTTGTCTTGGGTGATATTACTATATCTTTTTCTTTTGATATTAACAGGGTTACATAATTATCACTATGTCTCTGTAAGCCAACACACAAATTTCCTTAATGACATTATCAGTACTAGAATACATTACCAGAGAACTTGGTAGCTAGGCTAACTGCATTGGATTCTACTTAGCCAAAATAACCAAGGTAGTCAAATGTTGAGGCTGTGGAAAAAGATTAGTTTGCCATGTTCAAAGCACATCACTGAAAGGCAAGTAAAGAGATCTCTACACTAGCAATGAAGTTTTATGCTGTAAGTATCTACAGATCTCAACACAAACCAAACCAAACAAACAAATAGAAACAAGGGAAGGAAAGGCAACAAAGCACCACCCCAAACCTCTAGCTTCTCTGACGCCAATTCAGGGGGCGATAAGATTAAAAATAATATAAGCTACACAATTAAATTACTCAAAAGCATAGCAGAAGTGGTTAGAAAACAGCTCTAAGAGATACTCTGTGGGATTACAGAAGATAAAACTAAAAACATAATGGAAGTAATGACCAAAAAGTGGCAGGAACTCTCAGAAGACATTAATAAAAAACTAGATGAGCTAAAAAAAAATACAAAATATAAATGATCAGTTTACCAACTAACTAGAGTCCGTGAAAATGCTTCAGTCAGAAATTCAGGAGATTAGAAATCATATTGAAAGTATGGGCAGAAGGACAGATCAAGGTGATGACAGAATTTCAGAACTCGAAGATGATGCTTTCAAAGACCAACTACTCAAAGACACATTAAAAACAAAATAGAAAATGAAAACTTGATCTAAAAAATACTAGATGTTGCAAAGAAAACTAATGTAAGAATAATAGGAATAAGTGAAAAATCAGAAGACAATGCAAACAACATAAAAAACTACTAATAGGAAAGAGTGAGCAAGAGTAACACTTGTTCCTGCTAAGTGCCTGCTTCCTTTCCATAAGCTATATTTTCAACCACTTGTCAGATTCATTTCTTTTTTAGGATGTTTAATCAAACTTTCCCTGTGAGCACAATAGGGATCTTTTTCCAGGTTTTAAAGTGCAGCCAAAAACACTATTGCATATGTGTTAGTCAGCTTTCTTATCACTGATACACAATACTTAACACTAGTAGCTTAAAAGAGGAGAAATTTAGCATTCAATCCATAGTAAACTGTCTCTGATACCAGAAGATACCAAATAAAGCTTCTTAATAACAGCCCAGGAGCAGAGGAAGATAACAGGGCTGGGGTAGAAATGCTGGTGAATATATACATATATATATATGTATTATTAATCTGCTAGATATTTATTAATGTAATGAAGTTGCCACACAAGAATTAATGGTCACAATCCATCTTTTGTCAAACTCACACCTCAGCAAATCTCCTTAAACCATACTTAATCTCCTAATAAGTACAATAGAAAATTTATAATTCTCCCTAACAATATAGCTATCCCCCATTCCACTGGAAATATAATAATCCCTTCACCCATGTTTCAACAGTTCCAACATTTTTCAAAAGTCCAACTGCGAGCCTCTTTTGAGACTCAACAGAAACTCTTAGCTCTAAACTTCTGTAAAATAAGAACAATTTACATAATTTCAAGGTAAACATTCCCATTCCCAAAAGGAGTAGCAGGACAGAAAAAAAAACAGACTAAGCAATACTGAAACTGGCAGGGCAAATATTAAGTCCTGTAGTTCTGCATCTAAAATTTGGGGCACATGGTGCTGAGGTGTACACTCCAGAGGACAACTCCACTGTTAGGGCCTTGTGGGTGGCAGCCCATAGGACCTCTCTCTTCACTGACTCTACTTTTATTGCTTGTATAGGACATCCAAGAGTATTTAATGATCAACAGAACCAGAAATGTTCAGAATATTGTTTGATACATTGTCCATATGTAAAAATGTATTGCATTATTATACACCAGAAGCCAACAATTATAAAATAATTTTTTTACAAAATTCCATTTATAATATCAACAAAAACTTTTAAATTCCTGGTACATATTCTAGCTATGTATCCACATAAGACATTTGTAGAAAAATTGTAAAATTTTACTTGAAGGAATGAATGGATATGTTTACTAAATTTAATGATAAGGTGGTTGAATATTGTTGATATGATGTCTTACTAAGTAAACCTTTGAAATAAGTGTAATTCCAGAAAAATTTTGAAGAAGGCCTTTGGCAGAATTCGACAGCCTGGGTGTAAGATTTATAAGGAAGAGCAACTGTACAAGAATAGCCAACCCTGTTTTAAAAAAGAACAAGATGGAAGGGGGTTGTATTACCTAGATGCATTTTCAAAAATCCATACACTTTTGAGCTACTGTTTCCCTCAACATGCATTCCATGTTACTGACATCTTCAAGTTCCATGGGATCTTCATGACACCTTTGTCTTTATTGGCTCAGCTTCATGTACTATCCTGTCAAAGGCTTCTTGTGTGGACTTCCAGTCATTTTTTGAAATCTGGGTGGAAGCCTTTCTGACCCTACAACTCTTGCATTTTGCATGCCAGTAAAAATACTATCACGTGGGCAACACCAAGGTCAGCTACCAGGTCAAGCAATGACTTTTACTGATGACTGAAATTCTAGGCTCTGGTTTTAAAGCAAATACGTATGAGAGAAAAACAATCAGTTCTTAAATGAAAACAAATGAGTTCCCACCGCCAGTTTGGATTGAAGTAGTTTGAGGCTAATGGTCCCTGGAATAAAGAGATCCTGAAAGAGAAGAGGTAGTTGATTTAGGAAAGAAGACAAAGAGGTAAATTGCAACTTCTTTACAATTTTGTTGGCTGGTCCTTTGTTCATTTGACCAAAAAAGCTACTTTTTAAAAAGTTTTCTTTTCTTTATCTGGATATAGTCCTCTAAGAAAAAGTATGTGAACATTGTCCGAATGTTAAAACAGTTCCACACAGTTTCTGACAGGTTTTTTATTCAGAGACAAATTTTTACTACATAAAAATATAAAATACAACTTTGTTTTCATACAGTACAAAGTGGGATAAAGATTTAACAATTACAAAGATACTTTGATAAATGAAGACAGTTAACATGTGTAATTTTGATAAATGACATGAAAATGTTTATTTAGCTCAATTAAGATGACTGTAAAATTGATTAATCCTTTTCATTATATATGGTGTTGATTCATCTTAGCCTGTCTTGGATAATTTCCCATGGTGATTTCAATATTCAGTTAAATTCTCAAATAATGCTCTGAGATGAACTATGAAAAATACATACTAGAGCAATATGAACAAAATATCTTAATGTACATGTTAAATTTTAAAAACTCATTCAACTGACTTTGACCATGGTATATTAAACATTTGAAAATTTATTCACATTGGAGTTTTGAATATTTATAAGTATGTGGAGATTGCACACTTTTTTCCTGAAGGGATGAGCAATTTGGGCAATGGAAAAAGCATTGCATTCAAAGTGATCTGATTTCCACCCTAGCTCTTATGGTAATAAATTGAATGACTTCTGAAAAGCCCCATAATCTTTTTCAATCTCATTTTTTTACTGTAATCATATCTGCCTGTGTAACTCATAGAGATACTATGGTTATCAGATGACTTTCGTTACTGAAACATTTAGAAAAGTTTAATGTCAAATTTAAGTACAAGGTATTCTTATGCATATTTACAATCATTTCAGTGTTGTATATTGTATGAGAAAAGTGCACAGGTAATATACTAAGTTGCAGGTTCTACATGGAGAGCTATAAGTATAAAACTGTAAAAGAATATTTTACAGCTAATGTGACTCCAACTGAACTTCTGGTTTTGTATTTCAAAGACATAGGAAGTTTCAAACTTTCACTCCAAATTTGGCTGTTTTGATCTGAGAGGAACTGTTAACATTTATTAACTATAGTAAGTAATGTTTTGATTTTAAGGCATCCGTTCATTCATATTAAATAATAACCATATGTGTTTTTATTATTTTAGTAACTTTGATAAGCAAATTAGAGATATTAAAACCCTAAAACAAAACTGAACTCATACCATTTTTCTACTCAAAACACTTTGATAGTACTTTATTCATTAAAATATAGAGTCCAAACAACATAGGATGGCATTCAAAGCCTGCCTTTCCCATTTTATTTTATCATTAGTCTTCTTCTCATAGATTATGTTCTAAATAGATTGTGTTGCTTCCAAGCACAGTTTGTACTTATTTGGATTTTATGCATCTTCTCATGTTACTCACTTCAAATTGAATGATCTTTTTTTCCTTGCTCTGCCTTCAATGCTATTAAACTTAAATTTTCCCCTGGAGTACCACATTTTCAATGGACCTACATGTTGATCAACACATCTAAATAGAATTTATTTTTTCTGAACTCACACAACATTTGGGACCTCTATTTTACCACATTTCATATTGTTCTTTAAATTACAGATATATTTTTATTCAAGTTTACACTTTCTAGACATTATGCTTCTCCAAGAACATAATTTTATGCCTTTTCTCATTGTATTATGAACTAAAACTGGCACAGTGCATTCCATATAATCAGTGTTTACAAAATATTTATTACTTATCCAAGTGATTTCTAAACAGTCAACTGGGAAGTAAATAATCTAATGCAATCAATAAACTAGTTAGAAAAAGATTGAGTTCACGTTACCAGCACAAATATGGAACAATCTTAACACTCTCATTAAGATAACAGAAATTATAGTACATAAAAATTAGCTGACTATCAACATTTATAGATTTGAAAACAGTATTACCAGAATTAAAATATTTTGTAAATTTACCATCATACTCATATTTCTGGAATATGCTGCTTTTGATTATGTAGGTTAAGATTTACCATGATTTAAGAGAGGGAAGCTATTTGCTGAAATGTTAATTATCTGAAGAATTTTGTCAAGGTATGTAATAACAATCATAACAATACTTTCACTGAAATAGTGGTTAAATAAAATAAGATTTGGGAAAGCAAACTTGTTTTATATTCTGACATTTTTTTTTTTTTGTACCAGGGATTGAACTTGGGAACTTGTGCTTGTGAGGCAGGCGGTGGAACCACTGAACTAAATCCTTGGCCCATATATTCTGACTTTTTAATTGACCAACTCTTTATTTTGGGGCAAGGTAAGTAATATCTGTGTTTTAATTTTCTAATTGGTAAGATGAGAAAATTTGTAGCAACTAATAGTACTGTTGTAGGGACAAAACTGAAATGATATGAATAGTTTTCCACTGGACATAGAAATAAAAATTTTCACAATTTAGTAATTTTGATTATGTACAATGCTGTACATATAAACATTTATATCCCAGAAACAGCTATGTGGACTAAGTACCTTGGAAATACATATGTTTTTATAGCTAATGTCCAAAGTCAAGTATTTAATTATTTTGTTTCACATTGTACAATTTTTTTCTTTCAACTTGTTATGTTGGCAAGTAACCTAATTCATTATTTTTTTGTACTGGGGATCAAATTTGGATCCTTGCGCTTGCACAGCAGGAGGTGAAACCACTGAGATAAATCCCCGGCCCTTCATTTTTAATATCTAATGTAATAATTATAGATGATCAATTACTTAAATATTTATTTAATTCTTTCATAGGCTATTTCAATTTGGTCTCTGATATAAATAGGGTCAGAGGTATGTGAAAATGCCTGTTATTACAAATAATATATTAAAATGAGTTTGTTCAGTTGAGGCTTATATACTTTTATTTAGGCTTGACATTGTAAAAGTGTAACTTTTCTGAAAACCTAAAATATGTCACATGAAAACCAAAATTGTAATATTCAGTATTTATCATAACACTATATTTTAATTATGTTCTTTTTATTCCAAATTTAACTACTCAGTGTGGAATATTTAACATGTTTTCTCCAATTGTTTTTGGAGAATTTTGAATCCAATTGATAGGAATAATGTAAACAAGTTGCAACTCCACTTCAAAAGGATTGAGTTTCATCCAACAATGTAAATGTGGAATAACTGTAAATATTCCTAATACGGAGATGGAAACTATGACATATAGGAAGAAGTATTATTAAAATTACACCCACATAGTTCTCATCTTAACTTGTAGGACTTCACATTGAGTATTATATCATTTGTTATTAATTCCTTCACCTTTGCCAAAAAATGAATTTCATTTCATGTGTCTAAACATTTGAGGATACTGGGCCACAAACCATATGGATCTTGTTTGAAACTCTTCCAAATCATAAATATCCATATGTGGCTGATAAAGTCCAATTCACTTGGTAAAGGGATGGAAGGCTGCTCTCAAATCACATTCAAGGAGATCACCTTATAGGTTTTCTAAGTACTAAGCTCAAGGGAAATTACTTCATCACAACTTGATCCATGCCACAGTAATGAAGATTGCAATGTGGCCAATATTCAACTATGTTGACTTTACAGAACTGGAATTAATCCATCTGCATTGCAACTCAATGAAGTCATTTCCAGACTGTAGTGGTTCTAAGGCTGACTTCATCTTTGTGAATCCAGATGCTGAACCACATACTCCTAAGAATTAATCATATTACTGAAGTGTTATTAAGCTTGTGTTGATAATAGCTGTCTTGCGTGATATAAACCTGTCAAATTTAGGTTGAGAACAATCTCAACCTAATAAATATAGATATAAAATAAATATATTTTGGTGTCACCTAAAAATTTATTTATCAGTATGTATTCTCTGTGTATAACAGGGCAATATCCCATTAGTTAGCTGTTCCAGAATTAAACTAACATGAAAGATTGTTTTATTCCTAATTTTTTTCATATAACCAAAAACAGAATTGTACATTAGCTAATATAGTTAGTCCTCAAAATGTCTTACTTTGAATTTTACCTGGTTGATTAATTTGAATTGTAACTACAGGATGTATTGAGATACATGATATTAATACATAGCATGCTATCATAGCCTTGTAAGATGTAGTGGTTTACCATAGTATAATCTATCTCAATGATTCTGCCCATCCTCTCCCATACATTTGAAGTATACTAAAAGCAGAAGCTAGAGAGAGCTTAATAAAATATATCAGAGCACATCACACCACTTTCCTGTTCAAAACTCAATAATGTCATATCTCACACGAAATAAAAGCCAAAGTACTTACAATGTCTTACAAGACCTTACACAACTTTCCTTCTTTTTTTCATTACCCTCTCACTTTATCTCCAGTCCTCTTCCCTGTTTCACTTTGACAAATAACTCTTTGCTATTCATTGCATATACCAATACACATATTAACTCTCAGTTATGGTTTTTATTCTTTTTGATTGGAGTACTTTTCCTCAGGATACTAATATGGCTCACTCTCTTATCTCTTTCAAGTCTTTATTTAAAATCTACCTCAACAAAATCTCCTTAGACCACTCTAATTACAATTTTATTTCCACTACAAAACTTATATCTTTCTTTCATTTTTTATCACTTTGAGTGTTTAATACCTTCTAACATCTTGCAAAAGCTGCATATTTGTTACGTATATATTATTAATTATCTAGTCTCCTACACTAAAATGAAGCATTACATGGTAAGGGTTTATGTCTTTATTGTTTATTGCTACACCTTCAACTCTATAACTTTTCCTGGAACATGATAACCACCCAATAAACAATTTTAAAATAGAAAATTATTGACCTAAATTGTGAATCCATCACCCATAGAATGAGTTAAGTATCTCTATCACATAAATAAAGACAATATTACTTTTATTAGCATCCTGAGAAAAGCTACTTAATTAATTTGATAACATTTGTTCTCAGACTAGGGTGAGAAATCATGAATATGACAATTTCTGGAATCCTTGTCAAAAGTTCAACTTTCTGGGCCTCAACGCAACTCATTAGAAATCTGTAACAGGAGACAGGTATGCCTATGATCCCAGGACTTAGAAGACTGAGGCAGGAGGATCGCCATGAGTTTGATGCCAGCCTGAGCTACACAATGGGTTCAGGTTTAGCTTGAACTGCATAGAGACCCTGTCAAAAAAAATCTGTATCAAAGAACACCAGAAAACTGTTTTTAATAAAAATTCTATATGGTGTTTTATATACTAAAATGTGAGGACAACATTTCTAAAACTGGGAAAAGTAACATTGTTACAGATCTGGTCATCTCTGTTTACCTTAAATCATTTCATTATAATAATAAAGAGTACATTTTCCGAGGTAGCTGTTAGGGTATTGATCTGGGATGTCTCCCAAAATACTCATGTGTTTGGAAGGTGATTGAATGATGAAAGTGCTACACTCAGTGGTGGATTAGTCCACTGATGAGTTCATAGATGACCTGCTGTTAGGAAATAGGGTCTCCTTAGATACACGTCACTGGAGGTAAAGGCCTGACCTAGAAATGCATATGTCCCCTTTTTGAACTCCTTTCTTTGCTTGATGATTGCCATGAAGTGAGCAGATTTATTTTCCAGGAGATCCTTCCACCATGCTGTTTTTGAATTTCACTCTGTCAACCATGGACTAAAACTTTTGAAGCTGTGAGACAAAAAACTTCTCCTCCATTAAGCTGTGGGTGTTAGATATTGTTTCTCATCAAATAAAGTGACTAAAACACTAACCATGGCACTTAAAAAACACATTTACCACATACAGCTAGTTCTGAACAATTTAAAATGATCCAAATGATACTCATGATGAAAACTCAGCCTTGAAACCTTCCACAGGCACAGAAGTAGGACTTTTGTAAAAAAAAAATTCTTTGAAATACAGTGGACCCTCAAGTTACAACTGGCCTGACATATGAACAACTTGGATTATGACTAGAATTTTAGTTTTAACTTACAATAAATGTCTTGAGTCATCACCCAAATGCTGGCCACTTGTGCTTCCAGATGGTCTCAGATAAAGAGTTCTGGAAGGAACTTTACAACATCCTTTTCTGTGTGGAGTTAATTGAAAAATCCTGGGCTAATGTCTCTCTAAGGACATTAAGATCTGCCTGGAGAGAGACTTTGAAGGCTTTGTAGAGGAGACTGAGCCTTCAATTGACCAATTTGCATTACAACTAGCCATTAGGAACGAATTGAATTCGTAATTAAGTGCATTCTCACATGCTAGCTTTAAAAAGTGGGGGAAGAATCAAGGAAACAAAATGGTGTTCTTCATAATTTTCAAAAATGTGATGTGAGGGCAATCTGGCTGTGACATCTTTCACCCCATTGATCGCCAGGGTTGATTAGGCTGATCTGGCTGGCTAGGGGGTTGTATCCTTCCTCTCTCATTGCTCCATGTGCATCCCTCTCGAAGCTCTGAGATCAGTTGAAGAGAACAATGAGCCCCCACAGAGGAGAACCATTTCCTAGGTCAAGGGTATATGAGTAGCTGCACTCATCTGCTAGAATCTCCAAACAAGCTCTCAAAAAGTCAGTGTTTTAAATTTAAGAAACTACAATTCAATCAAAATGTTAGCTTAATTAAGTCTCAAAGGTAATTTTTCCTTTTGTGAAAGCTTATACACACACCCCAAATAAAAATATAAAGTATTTTTTATTTCAAAGTACCAAGTCAAGATTTTAGTATATGAAATATATAAAAGACAATCAGATAAAAATTCTGTAATATACTTTGGTGTATTATCCTTAATATAAAATGTATTATTTAAGGAATACAGATAAGATTAACATTTTCTGTTTTTTGTCTGAAAGTATTTTATATTCATTTTCTCATCTTGTTTAAACTATGCCATATAGTTTAATCATGCATGTTTAAATAATTTTTGTAAAAATACATGAGGAATTGGTGAACCAAATTAAGGCAGAAATACTATTAAACATTTTGATGTAGATATTGTATGATTGAGAGTAATGGGCAATTTTCTAAAGAGTAACCTAACAGAGCCTTTTTTTTCTTTAAACACTAAATAAGCACAAAGCCTATCTAAGTATTTGGAGAATATTTCATTTAATGATATGAGGTAGATTAACCTGCCTTTATTGTTGCTTTTAAAAATCCTGTTTGAATCCACTGGAAGCAAAAATGCAGGTTTGTTACCAAGAGTGATGGGGTCTGGAATGAGTTTCCAGGTTCCTTTGTGGTAAATAAAAAATTGGACATGGCATGTGGCAGCCAGAAAATAGCAGAGAAATTTATTTATGCGATAGTATGCTTGTAGTGAGCAGGCTTGTGCCTGCAAAAGAAAAATGACACAAGAACTGAGCAGGCAGGGTATAGGGATTTAAAATGTTTCACCAGCACTAGGGTCCCTCCAATTGGGGTCTTCCAGAGTATGATTGACAGCATGACTGATAGTGTGCTGAGGCATATCAGCTGCATCTGTTGGGTATGACCTTTCCCATAATTCACTTAGATGAGCTCTACATATGAAGGTGGATTTTGGTCCTTGTCATGGACCATCCTCTGTAGTTTAATTGCTGTTAAATGAGAAGAAAATATTTGACAAAGAGATTAAGTATGCATGGTCCAAAACATAAGTCTACGAGAAACATTAACACAGCCCCCAATGAGGGAAGTAAACAGGGGTTCTAATACTAGACCTTTGACCAGGATCCCTGTGCCTCAGATAATTCTTGGTGGTCTTGGAATCTTTTTGCTGCATTTCTCACTATTCCAGACTGATGGACACAGAATCAACATTCTTCTTCTAGAAATAAACATAATCTCCCTGTTCTGTTGTCAGGAGATCTAGGCCCCTAAGGTTATGTAGATCTGCCACTGCCAAAGAGCCTATTTGACTCTGGAGGATGACAATGCTCTGGGGAATTTTGTCGAGGCTGTCTGTCAATTCCTTAAGCAACTTTTGGTAATAGAAGAGGGATGTCCTTAAGTCCCCCTACTCCAGTGCTTATTGCAGTTGCTATTCCCAGACCCACTAAGAGAGAAATGAGTTATATGGCTTGCCTGCTTCTTGTCCTGGTAGCTAAAGGAATTCTCAGGGATTGGTTTTTAGGTGCTATGTTGATCTCCATAGCTAGAAAACCATAAGTGCATATTCCTATCCAGTTGTTTTGGGAGGCATACTGTAACAGATGTTAGTACTACAAAGGAAAAATATCACCAAATCTCAAGAAAAGTTATTTTCAATAATAAATATATAGGTGATTTAATTGTTTACATTTTCCCAGATAGATAAATTCCCTGGCAATGTAGCTCCAGGAAAAAGTGGAAAGGGGCTATAAGAAGGAACTGGAGGCAGTCCTGTATTTCATTTTCCCAATGCATAAAAATATTTTGATATTGATTGACACCCATTCAGTCAAGTTTTGATAACTGGATACCAGCAAATAATCACTCCTTGTGGGCTTAGAGCAATTTTTCCCATGGGAATATTAAAAAAATTTGAAGGTCTACCTTGGAAATATCCTCATTCCTATTTCCTAACCCTTGTGCATCCAGAGATGGCTTCCAAGTGACATGCACCAAATTTTTTAGGTACAGAGTTTGAGTTACTTGGATTCTGACTTGATTTTGTGAAAGCTTTATTGTAAAGATATGTTTATAAAGAGTCTCTTAATGTGCCCAAATCTTGTCTGCAGCCCCAGTCTTGTGTTCTTATACAGATGGGTACCTGGAACATAAGCAACATGTGAGTGGATACTGGGTCTCAAATGGATGGTTCTGTGGAAGAAACTTGAGTAGATCATTTTGGTAGGAGCTGAGAATGGTAGTAGCCCTGCTTGTTAAGGATACATTGGTCATTTCACTGGCCTGAACATTAGATAAACCATCAAAAGACATTAATTGATAGGGATGCTCCCCTCAAAATTTGGGGTGTAGGGTCAGTAGAATAGAGTTGAGATGGGATTGCACACAATAGTATATTGGTTGTAAGATGAGGAAAGACACAGACAACTTTCTTTGGCCAAGTCAGCAAATAGTAGAATTTAATAGGAGATGGGTTAGATTCAAGTTTTTGTGTAAGTAATCACTGCTCATTATCTCCCACAGAGAGAATCATTGAGCCACCAAAGTGGATCTCAGGCCATAGAAGTGAACAGGACAAAGGAGGTCACTTTGTAGCTTTGGGAGGGAGGATCCCAAGAGTGAATTGTGATAAACAAGAGAGTAGCAAAACTAGCTATACAATATATGCAAGGAGAAACCCTATTTCTAGGATGAGGCTCATTTTCCCTTTGATCTAAGGGGAACTAACCAGTTTACTTATCTGACTTAAAAGGTTAGTAAATGTTCTTTTCTAAAAATAACCTTGGAGCCATCCACTGGTTCATAAGTTTGTAGTCTCCTTTTTCTGGTGACTCATGTAGCTTGGGTTGTATACTGGATAGGTGAATCTATCTATTTCCTGCACCTAGATGGAAGAGGGTGTGTTTATGAGGATTGTGTAAGGGCTTTTCTATTTTGGGGTGAACTGATCCTGGGCCTACCCTCCCTCCAGGCCTTGATTAGAACCTAGTCACTGGGAGGGGCTTGGGCTAACAATTGTGGTAAGTCCCTGAGAATAGAAGAATCTTGCACATATATTCATGGAGAGCCTGTTAGTAGGTTCTCAGAAGGTTGACATGTTAGAAGAGTTGGGAAGTCTCAGGTCAGATGTCAGGAAGGGTCTCCCATAAAGTATCTCAAATGGGCTGAGATTAAGTTTGGATTTGGGGGTGGCCTGAAGCCTCATTAAGGCAATTTAGAGGAAGTCTAGTCACTTATGTTGGGTTTCCTGGCACAGCATGGCTAAGTTCTGCTTGAGATTTGTTTGACTTGCTCAAACTTTCATGAGGACTGACACCTCCAGGCAGCATGAAGATGATATTTAATTCCTGGAGCCTTGGTGTCTCCCTGTGTAATTTGGTATTCATGAAGTTCCTAAGGTGCTCTTTGTCATGAAAGTATTTTATTTCTCCATCAATTTTGAAAGATAGTTTTGCAGGGTATATCAATCTGGGTTGAAGGTTGTTTTCCTTTAGGGCTTGGAATACAATATTCCAAGCTCTTCTTGCCTTAAGGGTTTGTGTTGAGAAGTCTGCTATGATTCCGATGGGCTTTCCTTTGTATGTAATTTGTTTCTTTTCTCTAACTGCCTGTAGAACGTTGTTCTTCTGTTGGGTTTCTGGAATCTTAATAATTATATGCCTATGTGTAGATTTTTTTTTGATCAAGGCTAGTTGGAGTCCTATATGCCTCACTTATCTGAATGTCAAGTTCTTTTCCCCTCCTTGGGAAGTTTTCTGCCATTACTTCTGTGAACATTTTTTTATGTCATCTGCACTCTCTCCTGTTTCTTTGTTGACTCCGCTCATTCTTATGTTATTCTTCATTGCATCGTCTAGCAGCTGGTGGATTGATTTCTCATGGTCCCTTACGATTTTGAAGCAATTTTTCTTTTCCTGGTCACTAATTGCAATCTTATCTTCTATATCTGAAATTCTGTCCTTGCATTGGCTCATTCTGCTGTGTAGACTTTCAATGGAGTTTTTAATCTCCTGGAAATCTGTTTGCATCTGTTTTATGGATTCCATTTGTTTCCTATGTTGTGATTGCATCATGTTCCTAAGCTCCTCTCCAGATTTATTAATCATGTCTTGCACTATGAGCATAATCTTTGCTGTTATCTGAGAAATTATTTCTGATTTCATTTTTTCCAGATCCTCTTTTGCTGCCAGTTCAGGGAGTACAAGTGTTTGAGTGTCAGAGTGTTCCATCTCCTTTCCCTTTGAGGTTGCTGTAGGTGATCTGGAAGTCTGGTTTTGAGACTTGTTAATGTGTCTTCTCATTTCGAATGGGTGTGTGTGTGCAGGGTGTGTGGGGGCTGTTGGCACCCACCCGGCTCATCTCCTCTGCTCTGGGAGCAGTGGTATGGTGCCCTGGAAGCCCCTTTCTCTGTGCTGGGAGCAGTGGTATGGCCTCGCTGTGTAATTTTGGATGTAAAAGAGGCTCCACTGTCACTTTGGATGGACTGAGGTAGTCCAAACAGAGGGATAACTTCTGTAAGATAGACTGTTACCACCTGCAAGGCTCTTTCTGTTCTGGTAAGAAAGACCTCTATCCACCCTGTAAATGTATTTATACACACACCAAAAGATATGTATAGTCCTTGCATGCATCTGTAGATAAAGTCTATTTGCTGATCTTTCCCAGTAGAGGTCCCTTGCCATTTTATTGATTCAAGCAATAGGGTTGTATCAGTTTGTAGATCATGGTGGGCACAGGTGGGATGCACCTTACAGACCTGGATTAAATCTTATGGATTCTGGGACCTATAAAAAGCCTGTGTGCCATAGTGGTGGTAGCATCTTGCCCTAAGTGGAAATCATTCTGTAGGGACTTTATGACTTTACACTGTATTCATAGTGGTAAGAACACCTGGGGTCCCAAATACCACCATTGGCCCTTTTGGACTTCTCGTACATCACAAATCATTTAATGATCTTCCCTGAAGCATACTGTTTAAACATTAAGATATTAGAAATGGTCCTCTGGGAGAGTTAATGATGGGCTCAGTTTATTTGGGAGGACAACCTGTTTGGTGGCTAAGCTGCTTTGAATTACCCTTAGAGACAGGGTGCATGGAGGCTTGATATCTCCTGCAATGGACAACTGCTTCCTCACTTGGGAGATTTACTGCCTTGAGGAAATTAACAATCTCTGATTCATGTTTCATTAGTAAAATGTGGCTAGTCAAAAGCCCTTTTTCTTTCCAGATGGCAGTATTTTCATGCAAGACCAGAAAGCAAATTATCTATCTATCTATCTATCTATCTATTTATCTACTATCTATGGATCTATCTATATACAGTTTCATTTCAAAATTAATTTTACTGATGCACTTTTGACATACAAAATGATCACATTCATCATAGAGAATATTTGTCCATACATAATATATCTTAATTCTTCTTTTCTGTTCCCTTTTATTAACTCTCTTGCAGTGGACAGGTTGAAGAACCTGAGTGAGGGCAAGTTCTGTCTTTTAGATCAAGGTTCTCGGGAGGCAGTTTTCTTGCTTCAGTGACCTGAGTTTGGTTGACTTTGATATACTCTGCACTGCTAATACCATCCTTGATATAACTGGTGCCATCTCAGTAAGCCATATGCTTTTCAACCATGTCAATGACTTGTCCCTCACATTGGGGTAGCTGGATTAATTTTGGGCAGTATTGTGTTTGCACTCTTGCTCTACATGTTGGTGTCGTGGAAGAAAGTTAGTTTGGTTTAGAACTGTGAAGACCGAAGAGTGATGTCTGTGTTTTCTGTAAGGGTAGCCTGGTATTTAGTAAGGCTTAATCCATTGATATACAAATGTCTTTTGGGCTTCAAAAGGGACTCAGACTGGTGTGGGGGTAGAACAGAGGCTATTTTTCCCAATGTTATTATAGAGACTTTCTGGGTGCTACAGCAGTTATTGCTAATGTGTAGCTGGGCCAGCCCTGTACTACCCCATCTACTCCTGTAAAGAAGTAGGCCAACAGCTTTGTTTCTTTTTTTATTATTCATTAAGTTTATTGGCACATTTTAGGTATACAATTCAATGACATTCACCATTGGGAATTTGTATATTTACATGATATATCTTGGTTCTTTTTTTTCCCCATTCCTCTCCTCTCCTTTCAACCCCTTCACCCCTCCCTATTTACAAAGACTTTGTTTCCATTTTTTCCTTTTCTTATAGTTTTCCTTTCCCATGCCCCTGCTAGTTCCCCTTCCCCTTTAGATAATTTCACATTATCTATTATACATTTTGATCCATATTTACACTTTCAGCTTCTCACACCAGAGAAACTATTTGGTATTTATACATGTGAGTCCTATTTATTTCACCTAAGAGTATGGCCTCAAAGCACATCCATTCAGCTATAAATGTCTCTAGTTTCTCACTCTTCATGTCTGAGTAGTACTCCATTTTATTAAAAAAAACCACATCTTTATCCAGTCTCCAGCTGATGGGCAATTGAGCTTTTTCCAAGTTTTAGCTATTGCAAACTGTGCCACTAGAATATGGCTGCACATATATTACTGTGATATGATTCTTTTAATCCTTGTGGGAAGAAACCCAGCAGGGGAATAGCTGGATCAAATGGGACCTCTAATCTTAGTGTTTTGAGGTATCTCCATATTGATTTCCACAGTCGTTGCACCTGTCTGCATTCAAACCAACAATGGAGAAGTGTTCCTTTCTCCCCACAAGTGGACCAGCACTAGTTTTTGGTTGATTTCTTGATAGCAGCCATTCTTTCTGGAGTGAGGTGGAATCTCAGTGTTGTTTTCATCTGCATCTCTTGAATGACCACTGATGTAGAAAATATTTTCATATGTTTATTTGCTGCTTTTACTTCTTTGTTTGAGAAATGTCTGTTTATTTCAGATGCCCATTTTAAAAATGGGACTTTAAATTTGGTGTGTCTGAATTTTTTTAAGTTCTTTATCTACTCTGGGTATATAGTACTCCTTTGTCTGAGGAACAACTGGTAAGTTTTTTTTCCCACATTCAAGGTTGTCTGATAGCTCTGTTGTTGGTTTTTGTTGCAGTGTAGAAGCTTTTTAATAAGATGAGATCTCAGTTGTTGATTATTTGTGCTAGTTCCCATGCTATTGACATTTTGTTCATAAAGTCTTTTCCTATTCCAATGTCTTCAAGAGTTCTACCTATCCTATCTTCTAGCAAATTTAGTGTTTCTGTTTTAATATTTAGATTTTTTGATCCATTTTGATTTTAGTTTAGTGCATGGTGGAAGATAGGGGTCTACTTTTAATCTTTGGCAGGTTGAAATCCAGTTTTTCTGGCACCATTTATTAAACACTCTATCTTTCCTCTAAGGAGGTTGGATGGCTCCTTTGACAAAGATGAAGTGACTGAGTATGTTTCTGCATCTTCTAATCTATTTCACTGATCCTTGGGTCTGTTTCTTGCCAGTTCCATGCTGTCTTTTTATCACAGTAACTTTGTAGTATAGTTTCAAGTTGGGGATTGTGATACCCCCAGTCATATCTTTTTTTGTCTAGAATTGCTATTGCTATTCCAGGTATCTTCTTGTTCCAAATGAATTTTTGGATTATATTCTCTAGTTCTGTGAACTATTCTGTTGGTATTTCAATCAGGATTGCATTGAATCTATAAAACACTTTTAGAAATATGGCAATTTTCACTATATTGGTTCTTCCTACTCAGGAAAAAGGAATGTCTTTCCATTTTCTTATATCCTCTTCAATCTCTTTTTTCAGAGTGTTGTAGTTTTCAAGGTATAGGTCTTTTACTTCCTTGGTTAGATTGATTTCTAGATATTTAATTTTTCTGGATGTTATATGAAAGGAATTATTTCCCCAATTTCTCTCTCAGTGAGTCTCTTGTTCATGTACAGTAATGTCATTGATTTTTGAGTGTTGACCTTGTATCCAGGTACACTATTGAATTTGGCTATTGAGTCTACAAGACTTTTGGTGGAGTTCTTGGGATCTTCTATATAGACTATCTGCAAATAGTGACAATTTAACTTCTTCATTTCCTATCTTTCTTCTTTTAATTTCATTTTTTTGTCTAATTGCTGTCGCTAATGTTCCCAAAACTATATTAAACAGTAGTGGTGATAGTGAAAATCCTTGTCTTGTTCCTGGTTTTAGTGAAAAGATTTCAATTTTTGACCATTAGTATGATGCTGGGTGTTGGTTTTTCATATATGGCTTTTACCAGGTTGAGATAGAGACCATCCATTCCAATTTTCTGAAGGATTTTTATCATAAATGGGTATTATATTTTGTCCAGTGCTTTGTCTACATCTATTGAGATGATCATGTTTTTGGCCTTGGCTCTGTTAATATAGTGTATTACATTTATTGATTTATATATGTTGAACCATCCTCACATCCCTGGGATGAATCCCACTTGGTCAGGTTTTATGATTGTCTTGATTATCCTCTGTATTCTGTTTGTCAGTATCTTATTGAGGATTTTTGCATCTATGCTCATTAGTGAGATTGGCCTGTTGTTCTCTTTTTTGGTTTTATCTTTCTTTGCTTTCAGAATCAAAGTATTGCTTGCTTCCAGAAATGATTTTTGGAGTATTTCTTCCCTTTCAATTTCATTAAAGAGTTTGAGAAGTAGTGGCATTAGCTCTTCCTAAAGTTCTTGTAGAATTGAGCAGTGAAGCCATTAGGACCTAGGCTTTTCTTTGTTGGTAAATTTTTAATTACTTTTTCAATTAAATGACTGAAATTGGGGTGTTTAGAATTTTTATATCTTCTTCATTCAACTTTGGTAATTAATATGTATCTAGGACTCTGTCCATTTCTTTTGTGTTTTCCATTTTATTGGAATACAGGTTTTTGAAGTGGGTATTGATAATCCTGTTGATTTCTGCTCTATATATTGTGATTGCACCCTATTCATTCCTAATTACATGGATTTGAGCCTTTCATTTCCTTTTCTTGATAAGATTTACTAAGGATTTGTTGATTTTATTTATTCTTTTGAAGAACCCACTTTTCAATTTCTTTATTTTTGTATCATTCTCTTAGCCTCCATTGGATTGATTTCTGCCCTGATCTTTATAATTTCCTCCCTTTTATGAGCTTTGGGTTTGTCTTGCTTCTCTTTTCCCAGGAGCTTGAAGTTCACCATTGGCTTCTTTATTTGAGCTCCTCTGTTTTCTTAGTATGGGCATTCACTGCTATGAATTTCCCTCATAGAATTCCTTTCATTGTGTTCCATAGATTCCTGTATGTTGTACTGGAATTATCATTTATTTGTAGAAACTGTCTAATTTGTTCTTTAATTTCCTCTGTGACCCATTGGTCTTTCAGGAGAGTGTTATTCAATTTTCATGATTTGTGAAGTTCTTTCTGGTTTCTTATGCTATTGATATCCAATTTAATTGCACTATGGTCTGATAATATGCAGGGGATAACTTCAATTCCTTTGCATTCACGTAAACCTTTTCAATGAGTTAGCATGTGGTCTATTTGGAGAATGGCCTATGTGCAGCAGAAAGGAATGTGTTTTCTGATTTTTGGGGGTGGAATACTCTGTAGACATCTACTGAGTCCATTTGTCTAAAAGTTTGGTTCTGTTACAGTGTTTCATTGTTGATTTTGTCTATTTGATCTGTCTATTTGTGACAGTGGGATTTTGAGGTCCCTCATGCAAGTGTATTGTGCTTATTTGGTTGTTCATGTCCATTAATATTTGTTTATTATAGTTGTGTGCAGTAATATTCTGTGCATATATATTTATGATTGTCATTTCTTCCTCTTGGATTGTTACTTTTACAAGGATGTAATGACCTTCTTTGCCTCTCTTAATTAGTTTTGGTTTGAAATCTATTTTGTCTGCAAATAAGATAGCTACTTCTGCTTTTTTGTGGATTCCTGTTGCATGGAAAATTGTTTTCCATCCTTTTCAGTCTATGAATTTCTTTTTGAATTAAGTGTGTTTCTTGTATGCAGCATATTGTTGCATTTTGCTTCTTAATCCATTCTGCCACTCTATTTTTTTGATTGGTGAATTGAGGCCATTAACATTGATGGTTATAACTGATATATATATATATATATTGATTTATCTTTATTACGATATTTTACTGTTGTTGGCTCTTTTATTTTTTGTTCCTCCCACCTTTTCCTTTAATTTCTTTCCTTGCCTGATGGCTTCACTCCATCGGACGTCATTGAGTTGTGACCCTCAGCATTTTTTCCTAGGATATTGTTTAGAATTGTGTAGAGTGCTGGTTTGGTATTCATGAAGTTGCTAAGTTGCTCTTTGTTGTGAAAGTATATTATTTCCCCATTGATTTTGAAAGATAGTTTTCCAGAATACATCCACGTAGGATGTAGGTTGTTTTAGGGGTTGAAATACTTCATTCCAGGCTCTCCTTGACTTGAGGGTTTGTGTTGAAAATCCTGGTGTGATTCTGATGGGCTTTCTTTGTATGTGATTTGTTTATTTTCTCTAACTGCTTGTAGTGTTCTGTTCTTCTGTTGGGTTTTGGGGATCTTGAGTACAATATGTTCACATGTAGATTTTTTTTTTATCTTAGCTACTTGGAGTCCTATATGCCTCACTTATTTGTATGTCAAATTCTTTTCTCCTGCTTGGGAAGTTTTCTACCATTACTTCTGTGAACATTTTTCATGTGATTTGTACTTTCTCCTTTGTTTTCATGGACTCCTGTCAGTCTTATATTATTCTTCTTTGTGTAATCCAGGAGCTGTTAGATTCATGTCTCATGGTCCTTTACTATTTTTAAGAGATGTCTCTTTTCATGGTCACTGAGTGCCATCCTGTCTTCTATATCTGATATTTGGTCTTCAGATTGGCTCAGTCAGCTGTGAATACTTTCAATAGAGTTTTTAATCTCCTGGATATCTGTTTGAATCTGTTTCATGGGTTCCATTTGTTTGCTGTGCTGGGCATTCATGGCTTGCATCATGGTCCTGAGCTCATCTATTGTTCTATCTGTTTCTCTTCTAGAGTTTCCAATCATGTCTTTCATTCTGCTCAACATTTCTGTAATTATCTGGGAAATTATTTGTGTTTTGAATTTTTCTAGACCCTTAGTCATCTGTTTTTTTTACTTCCCATGCTATCATTTCATGGTGTCCAGGTGGGTGATTATCAGATTTTCCCTCCTCCTTGCCCCCAAAATTTGCCTTTGTTGAGCTGGAAGTCTGGGTTTATGCCTTGTTTAGTTGTTTTCTCATTTCTATTTTTGTTATTGGTGCTGTTTTTGGTTTAATTGCTGGGTTGATACTTACAGAATGTTTGCTTCTCACAGGTGTCTTCCAGGTGTAGCTGGTCTTTAGGTTTTGAGTCTTTAGTGACTCTTGGGCAATCTCATTTTCAGTATACCAGGAAGGATAACTAATTAGATCAATCATGACACCTTAGCCCAAGTGATACAATCAGCATCAACAATAGCATCAAACACAGCTTAGAAAATGATAATTTGTGGTAGCTCTTAATTTGTCACCTTTAACCATGTGAACTAGATCCTAAGTGAGGACCAGCCCAAGATGTATTTGCAGTAAATAAATCCTTCAATATAGCAAATTTACCGTTTGGGATGAAGATGTAGATGGAGTTGGGGAGGCAGGAATAGAGAGATAGAAGGAGAGTTAAAGGTTAAAAGTGAGGCTAGAGGACACAGGTAGATCACACAAACTTTGGGAAACTGTTGCAGAAAAGAGAATAAAACAGAGTGAAGGAACAAAGACAAGAACAGAACAAACTAGAAGCAGTAGGGAAGCTAGAAACTATATTCACCTTCCTATAAAAATAAAGACAATTGAGAGAAGTTAAGAGAAGAAAATAATCCAAAATAGGACACAAACAGGAACAAAAAGGGAGAGAAATGAAGAACAATAAGGGAGAGAGAGAAAAGGAAGAAAAGAAAAAAAGGGGGGCCTCCTTCAGGGTACATCCCTGCTGTCCCAATAGACAATGTGGCAACAGTATGGAGATCTAAGTCAATTAGTCTCAGCAAGCCAGCTGTAGTCCACTGAGATTCATACTGATTTCTGGCTTTAAGGACCAAGTTGAGCTCCATGACCTACTGCAGGATCGAACTCTGCAAGTTTCTACTGCAGGTTTCAGCTGCCCTTCCCCTGAAGGGAGTTCTGGTTCTTATGGGAGGTGCTGATCCCATCAATTTACCAACTACAGTGGTCCAGTTCACCGTTATTGCAGAAATTTTCTTCAATTTCCCAGTGGGCTTTATTTTCATCAAGGAGCATAAGAGAGGCCCTCTCTCTGTTGTTCACTTCTGTTCTATCTTCCGGAGCTCATAACCATGGACTTTATGGCCCCAGGTGCCTCTGCAATGCAAATCCAGATACTGGCATGGCCTGTGCTGTGGTCCAGGGGTGTGGCTCTTCATGTGACAGTGCTGGGGCAGTTGGGGGTGGTCCTGGGCAATCTAAGTGATGGTGCTGGGTGCAGGGGCAGTGAGGGGTGGTCTGAATTTGTTTTAGTACTCTGGTGGGTACTCCCTGGAATCATTAGATATTCTATTACATTTTGATTTCCCAAGGTATGCAGTTCCACTGAGTTTTCATGCACTACAGACTCTGCCAGTTTGCTAGCATTTCATGATTACTGACCAGCCCCTGAATTCTGAGCTGTTTTTCTTTTCAACCTTTTGAGTTTTGATTCAGGAGAGACAAAAATAGTCCTTGAATCTGCCCACATAAATTTCAACTTTTACTATGATATTTCCATTCTTAGGGAAAAACTGGGAATTTGGCTACTTCCTCTCAGCTGTGTCACACTGATAAAGATTTGAGGCAGGTTCAGTAAAAACTGCATGACCTCATTATATCCTGTTGTTTTTAATGTGATTTTTCCTTGATTCGATATCTGTTTGGTTCCTATACAATTTTGGAATGTTCAAGTAATAATTTCAGGTATGGCTTTTGGGAAAATTCAGATGTTTAAAAGAGGTCATGTATTTGTGGATATCAAAATAATCAAGCAAACACACAGACTCTAGACTATATGCCTTCACTCAAAGCTGATTTTAAATGCAGAATATGCCCTGTTAATTGGTGGAGGTGTTCTCTGACAGTAAAAGACTATGGCTTGTGATAGAATTTAGCAACTGTCCAATTTACAACAAAAGATTACATTGCATATAAAGAAACAGGAAAATGTTGCCCATTCAAAGGAAGAAAATGTGACTCCAGAATTTCTTTTTAACCATGAAGACAGAAAAAGGCTTAGTTAGATCTGGAATTACTAATGCTGAGGCTTGCATCAGGGCCTATTTCATGGCTTGCTGAGGTTTTAGTTTGCAGCATTCAGCAAACTAGCTCTCAATTACATCTTTAGAGCAGAAGAAGTACAGTAGGATATATTTGCAATATTCTCATCAGTATAAAAACTCCTTAAAGTTCTTGTTTTCATCTTGCCTAATTCATTTCTCAGGTGAGAATAAGTGGAAACCATTGCTGATAAAAGCTGAAGAACTATTATTTTGCATTCATTCATGATATAATCAGATACAGGTACAAGAAAGGATACAGGGAAACAAATTTATTAAACTTCCAAAGCACTAAAGTAAAAGAGTCACTTTATGTTCCCACAAGACCACACAGCAAAAGTACAAATGGAGTGGGCTCTGAGAGGTGGAGCACTGTGAGAGAGCAAGGAACCATTTGACAAGTCTTTCTTTGGAAGGAGTCAAAGTGAAGTGCACAATAAAAAGGCAGAGATTTAAATGATACCTTTGAATGTCAGGAGAGGCCATGAAGAAAAGCTTGTGGCAGAGATCATCTTTACCATGTTATACATGTATACCTTATTATCTGGGAAGGGTAGTTGCAGCCTGATTTTATGAATTCTAAGATCAACAGAAATTATGAAATTTGAAGTTTTAATACTTGTGAAAATATCAAATCTTTGGTTGGGCAGGGGATTTAGCTCAGTGGTTCTGCCGCCTGACTCCCAAGCACAAGGACTCAAGTTAAATCCCCTGTACAAAAAAAAAAAGTCTTTGGTACATTAGCATCATTATCAATTTTAGAAAATATAATACTTGCAACCAGTATTGTGACAATATCAAAGGTAACTAGAAGGTAACTAGAACAGCTCGACTTAGCTACTGATTAGTTTTGATGAGGTGACAACTAGCATGAATCCTATTATATCTATGATGAGGGATGCAATCCAGTTTGGAACCAAGCACCACACTTTTATGGGAGGAAGCCAAGAGAATAAGTCAGTCATTTATAGATTTAAAAGATTCTATTGGAAAATTTTATTGTATTATGAGACTTATACTTCTTGTTCTATTCCAAATGTGTGGCCTGTAGATGTCTAGATTTATTAATATGCACAACAATAGAAAGTACTCTGAAAGCCACAGTCCCACTTTTTCTTGTTAGTATATAATCAAAACCCAGTCTATTATCCATTATTATTTGGGATAGGGAGACAAGGATTTGTTTCAAATGTGACAATGTTTTTTGTACATCCATTGGATGTGATTTGAAAGAGTCACGCAAAGATTCTGGTTCGAAGTTATATTGAAGACCCTCGCCAAGACTCTCAATTTCCTGCAAGGCAAAGTGACTCAAGACAAAAAGAAGACATCAAAATCAGACCAAAACAGAAAGTGGGGAACTGGGATGGACCATCCCAAACGTGTGGAGAAGAGGTTGTGCCTGTGGCATAGACCCTGAGCAAACAGGACTGTCAGTATTTATTGATTGCACAGGCACTGGTAAGAATAGTGTAGGGTGATACTTGTGGAATCTGGTGCTATCATCTGACACAGGCAAGGCTTGTAGAAAGGAGGGTGAGGCATTCTTGCAAAAGGAGCAGAACAGAAGAAAAGTTGGTTGTCGTTAACTAGTATGTTACTGAAATAATTAAGGGAGGGGTAGTACTATGAATGTAATGTGATCTGGAGCCTTATGTCCCTAGCCATAGTTATTTCACCTAGGAGCCCTGCAGCTTCACAGATCAGGACTTAGATCTCCATGGCAGCCATTGGTGTGGAAGCTATACTAGTCTGCAGCTCCACCCAACATGCTCTTGTGAGTCACATAGGCTTTGGTCCAGCTCTGAGTATAATGTGGCTAATTATAAAGTAAGAATGACTGCTCCATATTATAGACTGCTCTAAGCCTGCCCAGGGGAGTCTGCCATACCATTATAATTTTATTTTGTTTAAAAAAACCTGCTATACTGGTGCCAACACTCACGGCTCATGGGACTGCAGTAATTTCCATCTAGACAGGAATGAACATTTTCTGTTTTGGATGTTGTCTTTGGTTTCACATAAATATGGACATACACATTGAATAAAGAACTAGAGGGAATTTCAGCATAACCACTCTGAATTCTGTATGGTTACATTAGAAAAAACTTTCAAGGGAACTGAGGAAGAAAAATATATGAAGTGCTGTGCCAGCAAATGTTTTCACAATAACATATGAAGGTACCATTATTCAAAACATAATGCACTATTAAAGATATTTTCATAGGAACCAGGAAGGCAACAGGGTGGTAATTGATAGCATATGTTTGGATCTTAAGTATAGGCAAGGATCCTGTAGGGATGACTTGAGTGTAATACACAACTCTAATGTGTAAGTGCAGTTATAAATGAAGGCATGTAATGCATTTAAGAAAATAAAGCATTGGGACCTTGCTATTTATGTTATATGCCAAGAAAGTAGATCTGAAAATTTGGGAATCTCTAACAATATCTTTATGGTGATATAAAAGCATGTTAGAAATGTATCTTATATTGCTCAGTTTAATACTGTTGCATAAGTCCCTGCTCATTTTTCTTCATTCTTTTTAAATCAGTTTTGCTCTTTTGACTTGATAACTTAAAATGACTTTTCCTCATATTTATTTGTTCTTTATTCTGTTGTGTCTTTTCTTGAAAATTTCTATAAATTTTTTCAATTCAGTTATTGCGTACCTGCAGAATTTCTATTTGATTCCAAGTTCTATACATTCTTAACACTTTTTTGGCATTCTTATTTTGTTTGCATATTATTTTTCTGATTCTGGAACTTTTTGCCCATGTTTTCCTCTAGGTATTCAAATATATTTTTATAAAAGTCTATCAAAAAAGATTTAAAGAGTAAAGCTGCTATTTCAGTTTTGTGCTTTGGCAGTAGATGAAAGTGTTGATGCTGCAGACACAGCATAACTTGCCATTTTTATTAGAGGCATTCATAACAAATGTAAAGTCACTGAAGAAATGGCTTCTTTGGTGCCATTAAGACACAGTTAAATCTTCTGATTTGCATGAAGCAATAAAAATTACTTTAGAGTGATTTACTTTAATCTTTATCATCATACCTTCTGTATCAAACATATTTCATACAGTTTTTATGATTCTTTTTCTAGTTAGTGTGGTGCTTTTTTTTCAGGAAAAAATTTTCTAAACAGTTTGCTCCTTTGGATGGGTAATGTTTTCCTGTTTATATCCAGTGTAATCTTTTGTTGTCAATTGAACAGTTGCTAAATTCTATCACCAGCCCTAGTCTTTTACTGTTAGAGAACACCTTCACCAATTAACAGGGCATATTCTGCATTTGAAGTCAGTTTTGAGTGAAGGCATATGGTCTTCTTAAGTCTTCACTAGATGTACATTCTGTCAGAGTCTGTGTGTTTGTTTGCTTATTTTGATAGCCACAAATACATGACCTCTCTTAAACATCTTAATTTTCCCAAAAGTCTTCCTGGAAATTATTACTTGAATCTTTAGACATGCTGTTACATTCTGACTTCCCCAGGTGTGCAGTCCCAATAGAGTTATCATGCATTGTAGCCTCTGCCAGTTTGTCATTTTATGATGACTGGCCAGCCTGAATTCTGAGCTGTTCTACTTTTCAATATTTTGAGTTATGATTAAGGGGAGACAGAAAATAGTTCCTGGGGAAGCCCCCCAAAATTTCAAACTTTTCAAATAATTTTCACTCTGTTATTTCTACTCTGAGGCAAAAATTGGGAACTTGTCCACTTCCTCTTAACTGTGTCACACTGCAAAAAGTTGAGGCACACTCAATTAAAACACCATGACATTATTATATCCTACTGCTTTGAATGTGTAATTTTTCCTTGATTGAATATCTGTTTGGTTCCTATTTGGAAGATTTCCATTGTTCCTATACATTAATCAGTTAGTCTTTTTTTTAGTTTTCAATATTTGATGATGTATGAGAAATTGGAGATTCCAATACTGCTCTCTTGCTGACATGCTCTCAGTTATTCTATATTGAAGTTCTAAAATTTCCATTAGGCTTATTTATATCTTCTGTTTATTTTTGGAGTATTTTCTTTTTAATTGCTTCCAGTGTGTTCACAATTTCTTATTGAAGCATTTTATGTCTCCTTTAAAAATTTGTTAAATATTTTAAGCATTTCTTTTATCTTATTGTTGACATATATTGGTTATTTTTGTGGTTCTTACATACTCTCGGTATATATACAAAAACACCTCTGAAATGAATGCAGCAAAATAATGTACAAATTATCCTCTATCTTCCTGGTAATAATTGTGGGGTAGGGTTTAGCCTCCACACCATACAACATTTTGAGGGAAATAAAATATTTAATGATCAGCCTCAGTGGCAAAACACTGGACCTTTATACTGTAGAATTCCAATATTAGAGGATGATGAAAGAAGCATGTACAATCCAAGTATTTTTTGTAAGATAAATTTTTGGCACTTTTTATAAAATTTTTGGTTTTTTTCCTCTCTCCTCACTTTTTTAGTTTCTTCCTCTTATCCATATTTAATAGTTATATTTTTAATATTTTTGGAAATTTTAGTTTATTCTCTATTATTTTGACGCATTATTATATATTCTTATTGATGTTCTAATTATTTTTGCTTTTGGTTTTTTTGCCTTCTACATCTGCTGTCTGCTTTATTTTTAGGTTGTTGGTACTGTTGCTTGTATACTCCATTCTGTATGAGGTAATGGGTAGTTCCTAGAACTTCTAATACTTTGGATGCTTTGAAAATGACTTATTTGCCTTGAAGTAAATTCTACCTTACTTTACCCTCTACTTAATCAAACTTGAACCTTGGCAGACAGTTCAATTTAAATAACGAGGGAGACAGAAGCCAACAGTTGTTGACCCAGAAAAAAAGTAAGCACTACTAGGAAAGGCTTCAAGTCTCACTCCTGAAAGTTCTCATTCTTACTAATAGAAGTGAGAAATAATACTGCTGTATCCACTGCAGCTATGATGTTTGTAAATAATAATTGGCTTCCACACCATGTAACAATGCACATTGTTGACAAGACTGAATAATTAATCACAGAGTTTATCATATACATTCAGAATCCACAACATACCTGGCTGAATTACAAGAGGCATCCTACTATGGCAAGGCCTTTGGAGAATCTAGAACCCTCAGTGTCTGACACAATTGTGATGCACAATATTAAAACTCACTAATCATAGCCAATGAAAACACAAGAAAACTCCACTAAAAACTCTGCTAGGAATTAAACTCAATGTTATACAACAAATAATATACCAGAACACATCATCAAGAGAAGGTTGCTTACTAAGAATACCCTTAAATAACAGTGAAAGAGATATAAATCTCAGTGAATGTACATATCTGAACATAGAGAAAAAAGAAATAAGAAAAGAGCAAACACAGTGACACTTTCAAAAGTTCATAAGTCTACAAATGCTGGTTCAAATTATATCAAAGTGAGTGCAATGCTAGCAAAAGAAAAATATTGATTTGAATAATAAATAATAAATTCAAAGAAGAGACAAATGAATAAACACTTCCTGTAATTAAAGAAGACAATGCAAGAAATAAAAGAGTAACTTGATCAAGTGGTAAATATTTGCAAGAGATGCATAAAAAGTATAAGTTGTCATCATAGCTACTAATGACCTTCTGGTTTTTGAGTGTCCATTGTAATTTAGCCTTTTCCATTTCTAATTGCATAGATATAGCTCTTTTTTCCCTTCTTTTGCTTAGTTTGGCTAAGGACTTGTCTATTTTATTTATTTATACAAGGAACCAGATCTTTAATTCATTTATTCTTTGTATTTTTTATCTCAAAGTCATTAACTTTTGCTATGATTTTTTGATTTCCTTCTTTGTACTAGATTATTGTTTGGACTGTTCTTGTTATTTTAGTATCCTGAGGTGCATCATTAGGTTATTTATTTGATCTAATTCTGTTTTTCTAATTTAAGCATTCTCAGCAATAAGCTTTCATTGTGCCCCATAGGTCCTGATATGTTCCACTAGTATTACTGTTTGATTATAGGAAATATTTAATTATTTCCTTAATATTTTCTGTGACCCATTAAGTGTTCACGGACGTTATTAAATATCCATCTTTTTATAAAATTCCTGTGGTTTCTTTTGTATTTGATTTCTAGTTTCAATGTGCCTCGACCTGATAATGTACATGGGATGATTTCGATTCTTTTGCATTTATTTAAGCATGTTTTAGGCACTACTATGAGATCTATTTTAGGGAAAGCTCCATGTGTTTTTGAGGAGAATGTGTATTCTACTTTAGTAGAGTAGACATCAATTAAGTACACTTGTTCAAATATGTAGATCAGGTATGATATTTCTTTGTTAATTTTTTATTTAGTTGATCTACTTTTGGTAATGATTGAAGTCACCCATTATCAATGTGCTGGTGTTTATTTTGTCATTTATGTTCAGTAGTGTTTTATTCAGTTAGGTGCACTAATATTGGGTGCACATATATTTACAATTGTTATCTCTTCTTATTGAATTGCTCCCCCTAATTAATCTGTAGTGACCTTCTTTATCTCTTAATGATTAATTTTAGTTTCAAGTTTACTTTGAGAATAAAATTGCTACCCCTGATTGATTATGTGGTCCAGGTATATAGCATATTGTTTTCATCCTTTAGTTTATGGTCTATGATTTTTTTTTTCTTTTTTTGGTACCGGGGATCGAACTTGGGTCCTTGCACTTGTGTAGCAGGCATTGAAACCACTGAGCTAAATTCCCAGCCCTATGATTTGTTTTTTGATTGTATGAGTCTCTTGAATGCTGGAGACCATTGGATTTTGTTTTTTGATCCAATCTGCCAATCTGTGTCTTTTACTTGGGGAGATTAGGCAACTTACATTGAGAAATATTACTGAGAAGTATTGATTTATTCTTGTCATTGTTTTTTTCCTGTTGTTGACTCCTTTTTTTTTCTTTTTGTTTAACTACTCCCCTTGATAGATGTATTCTCTCCATCTGACTTTGACTTTGTTGTCTTTATCTTCTATCTAAGATCTCTTGAGTATTTTTTGGACTGATGAATTGGTGTTCATGATTTTCTTCAGGTGCTCTTTGTTGTGGAATATTCTAACTTCTCCATCAATTTTGAAAAGTAGTTTTGCAGGATATATTAGTTTAAATCGGAAGTTGATTTCTTTTAGGGTGTGAAATACTTCATTCCCAGCTCTCCTGTCCTTTAATGTTTGTATTGAAAATTCTGCTGTAATTCTAATTTGTTTACCTTTATAAGTGATTTTTTTGGTTTTGCTTTCACAGCTTTTAAGATTCTATCTTTACTGTGGACTTCTGGGATTTTGATTATAATGTGTTGTGTGGAGTTTTTTTCATTGTAGTTGTTTGACATTCTGTAAGCCTCACTTACCTGTATGTTGAGTTCTTTCCTCAGACTTGGAGACTCTTCTGATATGCTATCTATAAACATTTTTTTAATTCCATGTATGCTGTCTTCTAATTTCTCTCTAACTCCAGTTAGGCTCAGGTTATTCTTCTTTGTGTTATCCAATAGTCTTTGGATGAACTTCTATTGCTGTGTCATTGTTTTTATGGTTTCTGAATATATCATTATGTGAATATATCATTTTGTTTTTGAGGTCTGAAACTTACCCACATTGATTATTTCTGCTATTTATGTATTCAATATAATTTTTATCTCTTAGAATTGTGTTTGGCACCTTTTCATAGAGTTTATTTCTTTGGTAAATGTGTCATTCTTATTTTGAACAGTTTTGGCCAGCTCTCCCAACTTTTAATTTGTTTCTTCCATATCACATTGGTTAGTTTGTTTGGTAGATCCATTGGCTTTTAGGTTATCTCATTTTTGATCTGGCTGAGATTCTTTGCTTCCTCTTTAATCATTTTGTACAGCTCATCCATCTGGTATTTTCTGTCTTTTCATTGGTGCCCCTTGAGTCTTCTTTGGGTAACTTTGGCATCTGTGGAAGCATTTGTTGCCTTGTTTTGTCATGTTCTTACTTTTTGTGTTTGGCGAGGGTTGAGATCAAATGCTATGAAGAGAATTTCTTGTTGATACGAAGATTTCTTTAGTTAGATTCTATTTCCTCTGATGTATTCTTGATTTTATTTGTCAAAAGGTGTTAGTTTCCACTACAACATATTCACTTTTATTGGGTTAGACCTTGTCTCTGTTTTGTGAAGAGCGAATTTCTACAGGTTATAACAGCATCAACATCATTGCAGAAAAATCCAAGTCTGAGGTCTCCTCTGGTATTCAATGAAATATCTTAGCTGTGAGCTACTAAAAAGTAAAACAGAATGTTAACTACCTAAAACATACAATGACACAGAGTAAAATTACCCATTCCAAAAGGAAAAAATAGGGGACAGAACAGAATCAGATCAATGCAACTCCAAAACCCAGTCGAGCAAACACTATATCCTGTAGCTACATGTCCAGCACTTGGAGCAAGTTGTGATGAGATGTGAGTTCCAAAGAGGTTGTGCAACCCCACACTTAAAGCATTTTTGGTTGTAGGCATCATGGCTCTCCTTTGGAGTGGCTCCCCTCACTGATATTCACAGCAGATGGTCCTTCTTTCTGGCATTTACAACTTCCTGGGGTCTCTACTGCACCTTTTGTTTCACTCTTACAGCTTTACACATCATCCAATTTTCAAAATAAAATATATTGCTTTATATATATTAAATTAGTAATTAAATTAAATACATTTTTATACATATCATAAAGCTGTGGTAACAAAGAAGCATGTTTTTGGCACAAAAATAGACATGTAGAAAAATGGAAATGAAAGAAGACACAAAAATTATTCCCCACAGCTACACATATTGAAAAGAGGCCAAAAACACATGTTGAAGAAAAAACAGCCTTTTAACCAAAGATGCTGGGAAAACTGGATATTCATAATTGGGCAATTGAAACTGGATCCCTATCTTTCTGTCTGTGTAATACTCAATTCAAAATGGAATAAAGACATAGGTATAACATTCAAAATTTGGAAAGGACCGGAAGCCAATAGAGGAAAAACAATTGAACTCATAAGTACAGAAAAAAAAAATTCTTTAGTAGGACCCCAGCACCACAGGAAATACAAGGAAGAATCAATAAGTGGGATTGAATTAAATTAAAAAAACCTCTAAGCAACCAAGAAAAGAATTAACAAAATGAAGGAATAGCCTACTGAATGGAAGAAAAATTTTGCTAGCTACTTTGCTGACAGAGTACTGACATTTAAAACATGTAGAGATTCAGCAAATTTTAAAAATAAGTATCCCAATTCATTATGCATGAAATGTATTGAACATACATTTCACAAAAGAAGTACAAGTGACCAATAATTATATGAATAAATGTTCAATATCTTTAGCAATCAAGGACAAGGAAATCAAAATTACATTAACATTTCATTTTACCTCATTGAGAATGGCTATCATCAAGAACACATAAAAAATAAATGCTGGCATGAATGAAGGGGAAAAGAAACTCTACTATACTGTTGATAAGAATATAAATTAGGACAGCTCCCAGCCCGGAGGAGGTTTCTGGGTCAGCATGCCACAGCTCCCAGCCCAGAGGAGGCTTCCGGGTAGGTGTGCAACAGCTCCCGGGCCAAAGGAGGCTTCCAGAAAGGTGTGCCATGGCTTCCAGCATGGAGGAGGCTTCTGGGTGAGCATGCAACAGCTCCCATTCCAGAGGTGGCTTCCAAGTAGGCATGCCAAGAGTTCCAGAATGGAGGAGGGTTCCAGGTAGGCATGCCAAAGCTCCCAGCACAGCGGAGGTGAACCGCGTGGATGCCAGCAGCACCCCCCCCCGCATCAAAATGAGAAGACACATAAATAAGCCTCAAAAACAGACTACCAGATCACCTACAGCAACCCCAAAGGGAAATGAGATGGAATACGCTGATACTCAACAACCTGGACTCTATGAACTAGCAATGAAAGAGGATCTGGAAAAAAGGAAATCAGAAATAATTTCTCAGATAACAGCAGAGATTGTGCCCATAGTGCAAGACAAGATTAATAAACCTAGAGTGGACACAGATTAAAAAAAAGAGGAGATGAGGAACATGATGGAATCCCAACATAGGAAATAAATGGAATCCATAAAACAGATGCAAGCAGATTTCCAGGAGATTAAAAACTTCATTGAAAGTCCATGCAGTAGAATGAGCCAATGTGAAGACAGAATTTCAGATATAGAAGATAAGATTGCAGTTAGTGACCAGGAAAAGAAAAATTTCTTTAAAATTGCAAAGAACAACAAGAAATCAATTCAGCAGCTGCTAGACGATACAAAGAAGAATAACGTAAGACTGATTGGAGTCAATGAAACAGGAGAGAGTGCAGATGACAAAAAAAAACTCTTCACAGATGTGATGGCAGAAAACTCCCCAAGCAGGGGAAAAGAACCTGACATACAGATAAGCGAGGCATATAGGACACCAACTAGCCTTGATCAAAAAAAATCTACATATAAGCATATAATTGTTAAGATTCCAGAAACCCAACAGAAGAACAAAATTCTACAAGCTGTTAGAGAAAAATAAAACAAATCACATACAAAGGAAAGTCCATCAGAATCACAGCACACTTCTCAATACAAACCCTCAAGGCAAGAAGAGCTTGAAGTGATGTATTCCAAGCCCTAAAGGAAAACAACCTCCAACCCAAATTGATGTACCCTGCAAAACTATCTTTCAAAATTGATGATGAAATAAGATACTTTAATGAGAAAGAGCATCTCAGGAACTTCATGAATACCAAACCAGCACTCCAAAAAATTTTAGAGAAAGTCCTAGGAAAAAACAATGAAGATCACAACCCCAGGAAGCCCAGCAAAATGAATCCACCAGGCATGACAAGAAATTAAAAGCAAAGGGGGAGAATCAAGCAAAAAGAAAAAGTCATGACAATGATAACTCAATATGTATCAGTTACAACCATCAATGTTATTGGTCTCAACTCACCAATCAAAAGAAATAGACTGGCAGAATGGGTCAAGAAACAAAATCCAAAAATATGCTGCATTCAAGAAACACACTTAATTAAAAAGGAAACTCACAGACTGAAAGATAAAGGGTGGAAAACAGTACTCCTTGCAATAGGAAACCGAAAAAAAGCAGGGGTAGCTATCCTCTTTGCAAACCAAGTGGATTTCAAACCCACACTGATTAAGAGAGTCAAAGAAGGACACTAAATCCTTTTTAAGGGAACAATCCAAGAGGAAGAGATGACAATCATAAATATCTATGTATTAAACATGAGTGCAACCAACTATATAAAACAAATACTAATGGACATGAAAAATCATATAAGCACAAATACAATAGTACTGGGGGACTTCAATACCCCATTGTCACATATAGATAGATCAACTAGACAAAAAAAGCAATGAAATGCTAGAACTCAATCAAACTCTTGAACAAAATGAATTTTACAGATGTTTACACAGTGTTTAACCCCACAAAATCAGAATAAACATGCTTTTCACCTGCACACAGTTCGTTCTCCAAAAGAGACCTCATACTCACTCATAGAACATATTTAGGTAAATGCAAAGGAAGTGAAGTTATTCCTTGTATATTATCAGAACATAGTGCGATGAAATTGGAGATCAATAGCAAAAGAAACCACAAAAACTTCATAAACACATGGAAACTGAACACACTTCTGAATAAGCAATGGCTCACAGAAGAAGCTATAGAAGAAATCAAACAGTTCCCAGAATTAAATGACAATGACAATATAACATATTGGAATCTGTGGGATACAATGAAAGCAGTCTTACGAGCGAAATTCATATCAGTGAATGCTCATATTAGTAAAACCGAGCGAGCACAATTAAACAACTTGATGCTGAACCTCAATCTTCTAGAAAAAGAAGAGCAGGACAAACACAAAGCCCATAGTGAGGAGGAAATTGTAAAGATCAGGGCAGAAATCAACGCAATGGAGACTAAGAGAATGATACAAATCAATGAAACAAAGAGTTGGTTCTTTGAAAGAATCAACAAAATTGACAAACCCTTAGCCAACCTTATCAGAAAAAGGAAAGAAAAGGCCCAAATCCATGCAATTGGGAATGAAAAGGGTGAAATTACAACAGAACCAGCAGAAATCCAGAAAAATTATCAATATCTATTTCAAGAACCTATTCGCCAATAAGATGGACAACACAGAAGAAATGGACAGATTCCTACACATGTATGAATTACCAAAGTTGAATGAAGAAGACCTAAAAATTCTAAACTTCTCAATATCAATCAATGATATTGAAAACATCATTTAAAACACCAATCAAGAAAAGCCCGGATCCTGATGGCTTCACCGCTGAATTCTACAAGACATTTAGAGGGGAACTACTGCCACTACTGTTTAAACTCTTCAACGAAATTGAAAGAGGAGCAATACTCCAAAATTCATTCCTGGAAGCAAGCATCACCTTGATCCCCAAAGCAGAGAATGACCCAACTGAAAAAGAGAACTACAGGTCAATCTCACTAAAGAACATAGATGCAAAAATCCTTAATGAGATAGTGGCAAATAGAATGCAGAAGATCATCAAGAAGATCATACACCCTGATCAAGTGAGATTCTTCCCAGGGATTCAGGGATGGTTCAACATAAGCAAATTAATAAATGTAATACACTGGATCAAGAGAGCCAAGGACAAAAAACATATGATCATCTCAATAGATGCAGAAAAAGCATTTGACAAAATTCAACACGCATTTATGATAAAAACCCTACAAAAAATCAGAATAGATGGTCTCTACCTCAATTTGATAAAAGCCATCTATGAAAAACCAATAGCCAATATCATACTAAATGTTCAAAAACTGAAATCCTTCACACTAAAATCAGGAACAAGACAAGGATGTCCACTGTCACCAATCCTGTTCAATATAGTTTTGGAAACATTAACCACAGCAATAGGACAAGCAAAAGAAAAAAAAGGAATAAAAATAGGAAATGAAGAAGTCAAATTGTCATTATTTGCAGATGGCATGATTCTCTATATAGAAGACCCCAAGACCTCCACCAAAAGTCTTCTAGACTTAATATCAAAATTAAATAAAGTAGCTGGATACAAGGATACATGGTCAACACAAAAAATTCAATAGCTCTCCTCTATATGAACAACAGAGTTACTGAGAGAGAAATAGGGTGAACAATTCCTTTCACAATAGCATCCAAAAAACTGAAATACCGAGGAATCAACCTAACAAAAGAAATCAAAGACCTCTTCTATGAAAACTATAGCACTTTGAAAAAAAGAATGAAGAGGATATAAGAAAATGGAAAGACATCTCTCGATCCTGGGTAGGAAGGATCAACATAGTGGAAATGGCCATACTTCCAAAATTGCTATATAGATTCAATGCAGTCCCAATTGAAATCCAAGCAGCATATTCCTGGACCTTGAGAAAACCATCCAGAAATTCATTTGGAGCAAGACGAGACCCAGAATAGCAAAAGCAATTCTAGGTAACAGAGACATGGCAGGGGGTATTACAACCCCAACTTG